>KL276546.1:39686-56672 GCA_000699545.1 Podiceps cristatus | reverse complement strand
AAGCACTTGCAAACTTACAAGTCTGGAAGGTGTATACTTCCATACAAATAAAAATATTAGCCATTTACCATTCCTATTCTCTATCCTAAAAAAGTTTCAGTCATCCAGATAAAATGATAAGAACATCCCCTAGGTCAGGTTTCATCCTAATGAAAAATTAGCCTGATTATGTTAACAGTAGGAAACTCTTAAGCATACTGGCTAAAAGTGGGTTATTGGGCTAGTCAGTGTGAGAGACTGAAAGAGGTAAACATATATTGGATCAAAGTAAGTCAAGGGCAAGTTCCGCATAGCAGTGGCAAGTCAGAAAACACGGGGTGGGGGGTGTGCAGGAGACCACCAGAGACCCCTGGTAAGCCCCCAGACCCATTTCTGGAAGTTTCCAGAAGACAGGACTCTGCATGACAATTAATTAGCTGGAGAAGTGAGAGAAACTTGACCTGGGGACGGAGCAAATGAGTGCCCACCATCGGAGGGTCATCACGTCCATCATCATCATCACAGAATCCAAGGGTGGTGATACCTTTCCCTGTCTCTTTCTCCCTTTCCTTTCCTTTCCTTTCCTTTCCTTTCCTTTCCTTTCCTTTTCTTTTCCTTTTCCTTTCCTTTTCCTTTCCTTTTCCTTTCCTTTTCCTTTCCTTTTCCTTTCCTTTTCCTTTCCTTTTCCTTTCCTTTTCCTTTCCTTTTCCTTTCCTTTTCCTTTCCTTTTCCTTTCCTTTTCCTTTCCTTTTCCTTTCCTTTTCCTTTCCTTTTCCTTTCCTTTTCCTTTCCTTTTCCTTTCCTTTTCCTTTCCTTTTCCTTTCCTTTTCCTTTCCTTTTCCTTTCCTTTTCCTTTCCTTTTCCTTTCCTTTTCCTTTCCTTTTCCTTTCCTTTTCCTTTCCTTTTCCTTTCCTTTTCCTTTCCTTTTCCTTTCCTTTTCCTTTCCTTTCCCTTATAGATGTTTTTCCAATAAGAACCCACATTGCCAACACTTTTACAAGTTTCCAAGTTCAAATTGCCTTTGTTATAAATAAAATGTTTAACTGATCATCTGGTGTTTTTTCACCCTAATTTAGCCTGAGAGGATTTTTAGAACTTTAGTCGCTCTCCTCCTGCTTTTGAGGTGGGATGTGACAGTCAGGTAGAGAAAAATCTTCTCTTTCTTTGGCAAATAGGCATTAAAAAATACAACTACTTTTGTCCTTTATTTCTCTCATACAGAAAATTGTGCCTCCACGGAAATGAGCTGTGTGCAAATAATGATTAATGGTCATAATATGTAGAGAGCTGTGTTAGTCATAATCGTATTAGTCAAATAAAGGTTAAATAAAATCTAGCAGCATTTTTTTTCAGCTCTTGAAAGTGAAGCTATATGAAAAATGGTAATACATGGCTTTATCCAGGGCAATGTAACTCCAAATGTGATGAAGGAGATCCTGCTTTGTGAATTTTTTCCCTGAAAGCTTTTGCTGGGCAGTAAGGAGTGGAGCAAGCAGATGTGTTTGTGAACAAATGTGTTCATCCTCATTGTGAGGATGAGCTTACTGGTGTGGAGATAATCACAAATGAGCAAAAGGACAAGAGGAACAAGACTACTAATATTTGGAGAGGAAAAGCATCGTAAGCCAAAAGGTTGAATAGCAACTGAACATGGATGGAAAAACAAATGAGAATTACATAGAGTTTGAGGAATGAGATCCTGTATAGTAGCATTATATAAACAGGTGCATCTTTTTTCAGTTGAAGGTATTAGACTAAGCATGAGACTATATTAAAGAGTAATGCCTAGATGGTCAGTTTTCCCCTCCCATACACATAGATACAAGCACACACACCCCCCTACTTACACTCACACTGCTGATGAATGTAAACTAAAATGCACTAGTACAAATTGTTGATATATGGCAGACAATTACATCTGCATAAGAACATATCAATATCATGCAATTATTTAATCTATATCCTATATACTGAAGCTAAGGTCTAGACAGTAATATCTGAAGCAGGCATGGGGAGCCATAACACTAATGAACTTTTGGACATTAATCAGGATACACTCCATGCATTATTCTAATAGGGACAGAAACTCATTTACAAACTGACAGGCTTTATCTAATTTAGAAACCTCAGATTATACAGTATCAGGCAACTTCAGAAACTTTCCTCCTAGGATTCAAAATCTTTTTCAGAAAATTTAGTCTGGCTAAATTGGCACTTCTCAAGCAACATCAAGATACTATTACAGCCTGGTTTCCACAAAGTTTTGAAACAAGATACTCACAATTCATACTTATACTTTAAAGATAAACCCTCAAAACCCCTCATTTTGTTAACAGGCTCTGGAAAACTAATGGATCTATTACCATTGTGCTTTGTTCCTTGGTGGAAAGAAGGAAAAAAGACCAATAAAGACATTTTCTTGTATTTTTTTCATGCTGCTTTTCTTCTGTCGAAGTATTAGATTATTGGTACTATAGTTACTAACTCCATTTGGATTACAGACATTGTCCGGAGCCATTTCTCTTTTTTGAATAGAAACACTCTGAAAAAATGCCATAAACTAAAAAGGGAAGGAAAGGCATGGAAAAAGACATTTTCAGTGTAGTTTTGTGATTGTCTGTTGCAGAAAATGTAGGCTCTACTGGGACTGAAGTAAAGATATGAGCTATGTCAAGAAGTCATGGACAATTACAAGAAAATGCAGTTACATCTAATATTCATTACTGGAATTCTAGAAATAAATGTGTTGACCTAACTTCCCAAATGAAAGTCAAAAGATGGGAAATGAAATCTCGAATAACTAGTTTCTCATTTCTGACAAAGGTGTTTGCAGCTCATGTACTCCTTTTAATGTCCTACGACCCCTGTTCCCCTAATTCAGATGTCTTCCCCAAAATGAGGGGAACCTTCATTCTTAAATATGTGTCCCTGCTTAAAAAAAAACCAAAATCAAAAACAAAAACAAAACCAAAAAACCCCAAACATATGTAGCAAGTATGAAAGTGAGCATTCGCTGCCCTCTTCTAGAATTTTTGGAAGCTCTTGTGCCTAATCTGGTTGTAGAAACTCGTTGAGAACATACAAGCTAAGGGAAATTCCGTTGCCTTGAAGCATTAGCCAGCCCTATTAACTGCTCATAATAGTAGCCCTCTTTTCAATATTTTTAGTATCTCAAGCTTTCCCATGCCAGTGACCCCGGCAAGAGTTTTTTCGGGAAATCATCACATCTGGGTCTAACAGTGCAGCACTGGACAGTGCATAAATACAGCAACAGCATGAGTCGTCCTGAGGAACTTTCTCTCGTAAATGTTAACACACACTAAATAACGAGAAAGGAGATTGGTCACAGGAACTCTATCTTTCCCACTGTTAGGTGGATTTTCCAGGCTGCACCCTGCTCTAGCACTGCACTCGCCCTTCACTTAAGTTGCACAGTGAGGGCTCTGCCCTGATTTACACCAGTAATTGCACAGAATTGCCAGGGCAGATCTGATGGAGCAGCATCAGGGCTGGTCAGGCACATCTTGGGCTTCAGAGGGAACAAGGAGGGAGAGGATGCTGCCCTTGCTTGGGCGTGCAGAGAGGCCCCATGTCCTCAGCTCCCTGCAGCGCTGATAGGAAACAGATAAACGGAAAACCTGAGCTGGGGACAGACACATCAGAAAACTTGGGGAAATTTTAAAACAACTGAAACCAAAGTTTTACAATGGAGGAAAAGTTCAACATAAGTGCTGCCATCTGCACTGCTTATAGCAGAAAGTACAAGATGTACGCCTGGGGCTGCCAAAGGTTCAGCCGATACAACCTCCCCTAAAAACCCTGAAATGCAGCACTGATGGTGGGACTGAGACAGACTTTGGCAAACAGAGCTGTCTTCAAAACTCAGAAATGGAACCACCTCGTGCATTTTGGATGGACATGTTTGTCAAAATACTCCTTTATTGTAGCAGCAGCGGAGGCTGAGGCTGTTGCTTAAAACCCCATCAAAACACTGAAGGGTGAAATATATATACTTGCTCAGAAAAGAGCACAAGTCACAACCAAATAGACTGTCTTTTCCACATCGTTAATATTTACAGTTTCACACCTGGCAACACCACTCAGAACCAAAGCGACGGCTCACCGGACTTCATTAATATTCACAGCAGCAAGCCAAGTAATACAACTCATAACTGGTGCCTATTCCCAATCCTTCATTAATATTTACAGCTCTATAGGTGATTTAGCTAACTTATATAATTTCACAGTGGTAAATCATGATACTAAGGTTAATTTACACTCTGGCCTTTCAGGCTAAGTAGGCTCTTAAAATAAAAGCTCGGATACAAATGAATCTATCTGCAATTACTTCCATTCTCATAGTATTTAGCATTGTCATTCAGCTTCTGTTGAATAGAGATTTTTCAGTTGCAGCATAAAGACTCTGCGAAGTAAAATTGAAGCAAAGTCATAACCGTGGCCTACTATGCTAGCAAGACTTTTTCCAGAAATCATCAGCACTTTCATTATGAGTCCAGGCATAATTAGGAGATGTTACAGACCATATTGTATTGGTATGAAAGAATAATAAATTATTCTTATGGTTAATTAATATTCGATAGAAACTTTAGTGACCTACTAGAGGACATCCCATGTATCTTTATTTAACAGCTAGATACTTAGTATAAACTAGTTCCCAGAGTCCCTCGTAGTCAGTGGGGATAACCCAGCACCTCCAGGGGATGATTCATGACCTCTACCCAAACACTGTTTAATTCCCTTGTCAAAAACTAAAGAGTCCATTTCCCAACTGTGTGAGGAAGCGGTAAGGATGTCTGTGAGTGATGCGGGATGCAGATTTGGGGACAGCCATGATTCAGGGGGGGACAAATGATTCACAGCCCTGATTCATGGGTTTCCTTACCTGCTATATCTATTTGCCTATATGTATTTCTGGTCTCCTAAAAATGGTTTGCAATTGTCTTACATGTAGACCAATGTGGTAATAAGCAGGTGTCTTCCTAAATGTTTCAGGCTAAATAAATGAGTAGTGGAGTTCTATTTCATATTCACAGTCTTTACATGGCATCCAAAAAATTGTTCTTCAGTCTGCACACGGGCAGACATTGATCATGTTCCCCGACAATGTCAAATAATTTCAAAATATTTTTCAGATTCTGAAAATCTGTAACTTGATGTAAAGGATCATAGAATCATAGAATAGTACTTAACTGGGGAAACAGGAGGACTGAGACAGGGAAAGTAGACAAATAACTGTAGAGGTTTAAATGCGAGGAACAAATGGGGCTTCTCAGCTCAGGGCTACTCTCTACTCACTTGGGCAGAGGGGTTCAGTGGGGCCTGACTTACAGCTCAGTGTGGTGGGAGTGCTACAGCATCCAGCTGTGCAGGTAGTGCATCCCTACCCCGGCCTCAGATACAGAGACGTGTAAAACTCATATGTAAACCTCAAGCAAATGTTCAGAATTATGTAGCTCTGTTTCATAAATAAACATTTATATTAAAAGAAGCTCTAACCATCTGCTGAGGCAACTTTAATCTCTCTTTGAGGTACTGCTTGGCCTGAGGTTCTGTCCTGAGCTCTGTTTTGTTTGTTTTATCCTTTTTCTTTTATACAGGGGGGGATCTTGAAAGGTGATGGAGCATATTCTGAGGGTGGAGTAAAAGTAGGGAGACTTGTTTGAAGACTCTCCCAAGGCATGTGCCATCAGCTACAAGTGTCAATGAGATTATGAAATGCATGGAGGGAGTAGTGGAGAACAGTTAACATTTCTGGCCACACCTGCCAAATGTCTCTGCCTGTAGGGAGCAGACAGCACTAGAGACAAACAGGAAGAATTATTCTTCAATCTAAGAGCAAACAAGTTGCACAATGCAAAGTGCATCCCTTGATATCACGAGAGAAAGGCTCTTTGATTTAATGATTAATTCTAACTCTTCTAAGTGCTGGGGGAATTGCATCCATTACATAACGCATCGGGCACACCCACACTGTCTCATGCACTTCGGTCCCATCTCACATCACCCTCAGTGCCTGAACTGTGGTCTCTTTCTTGCATTGTCCCGCCTGGGTATGGAGGAGAAGAATCAGGAGTGGAAGCAAAGCCTTGGTGCAGCTGTGGAGTGAGTCTCCAAATGGAGTTCATGCTCCAAAAAACCCTTTTTGAATGGCTTGATCCTCAGCTTGAGCTTAGTGTTGCATTGCCTCCATCCATCATGCAGCATTCCAGGCTTGGGGGAGGTTGCAGCAGGAGAGCAGAGGTTTGCGAGGTGTGTAACCGGCATATTGGCTCTGCTAACATCAACAGCACGCTCCCAGTGAGTCCAGGATTCCCCTCACAGTTACTCCGAGGGCAAACACATTGCAGTTGTAAGACTTTGCAAACCTATCAGAACGTAAAGCAAGTGTGAATGTGGGTTTGGACTGGAGATGAGAGTGACTGTGAACATACCATCAACTAGAAAAGCGCAGTAGTGGACAGTGGATTAGTGCTTCAGCATGTCACCAGTCCCCTCAGGCCAGAGGAAATCTGGCCAACTTGTCAGGGTTTGGAGGTGTCCTGCTACTCCAAGTGCCATAAGCACATAGCACAAAGCTTGGGAAGGCAAGGGGGAGACTGATCATAATAAATAATTTGGAAGTATTTAATACGCATGGGAGGTTTTCTTGGAGGATGATTTATCCTCTGTCATCTCTCCTGTTTACTTCCAAATGGTATCTTAATTGCTTTTCTCCTACTTGTCGCTCAATTAAAACCTCTCTTCACTTTTGCCTTCATTTTCAGCACATCACTTAATTTTCCTTATTTACTTTTTAATTAAGGATCTGGCACTTTTTACCTTCTCTAAGATCATTGCATTGAAAACTCTGTCCTTCACTACTGTTTCTTGGGAGCAAGAAAATGAAATTTGTTTGCTCCAGACAAAATTAATTTGACTCTTCACTTTGTTTCCTCTCTTCTAATGAAGCCAGTGTGGCTTAAATCATTGACTGCATGAAATGATTTTCTGGTATCAGATACCCCCTCTTCTTCTGTCATTTTTGGCAATGCAGGTACATTAAAGTTATTTCTCTTCTGCTAACAGTATTCTTCTCCAGGACAAATCAATACCTGCAATAATAATTTATGAGATTTAAACAATAGTGGTATTTTCTACAGTTTCTCACAGATCTACAATTTTTCCGATCTCTTTTCTGCTGATGTCCCCTTGGCTATGTGCAGCAGATGTACATATGACTCTTGAATAGCAAAGTGAGATAAACATGTAATACATATGCTCACTGAAAAAACAGTGTAGAAAAAAAGGAAATACACTCATTAGCATGCCTTTTTAAGCAGATGTAATTTATTCACTTCCTCATAGGTCTGAATCATTTATTTGCTGTGATTTTTTCAAGTAGCACTCTATTTCTAGCTGTTAGCCAAATCATTGGTTTGTGAGTAGGTGAAGGTGAATGCGACACCTACCACCTATTTTCCAATTATGCTTAAAATATCATCACACAGAGAATACTGGATTTTGGGCTTCCCAGGGGCAGAGCCTGGCCCTCAACTGTGAGCAGATTGCCCCAGGGCAGTTCCCTCTAGGTCCTTCTGTACTACAAACCCACCTTATCCCAAGTCTTTCTGCATCACTAAGTGGGGCTGCTTCTCATTACCTCAGCAGGGAGGAATATGTTTCAGTGCCTTGGAGCACCGTCTTGTGCACTACCTAACAGTTTTGCAGGGTGCAGAAGCACACAGCTAATCAGTCGGTCTCCAGGGGCATTATGTTCTTCAGGAGACAGTTGGTCACCACACAGAAGATGACAACAACCTCCTGGGAGACCAGGTAAGTACTGAGTAATTAAGGCTGTGTTCACTTGTTTATGTTGACAGCCACGTCATTATTCACCAGCTGATGATACTACTGAAATCCAAGAGCATGAACAGATCAAAGAAGAGTGAATGGGAAGACCTGAATTCTATGGAAATGAAATAAATTTCCTTACTCTCTCATTCAAAGTTCTCCATAGCATCTCATAATATGAGACACATAAAAGACATCCTGTGTGAATGATTTATCCTTAGCGCAAGCCAACAGTGTCATGCTGCTGAAGGGGGAGGCACTTATTTGGGTTCAGCCACATGATGAAAATCATTGTCTTTTATATTTGGATTCTTTGGTGTATTTGCCAACTGACCAGCCAAGCAAGTACAGTCCTAGAAGTACATTTCACACATTGGTCTTACCAGTTGCTTAATACCTCTCAACGGCTCTAAGATATATTTGTGTGATTACTAAAGCGCGTGTTTTCGTTATAGTTCCATTTGGCATTAATGGAACAGTATAAAAAATAAAGCACTAATAGCTTTATGAATATTCATGATAAAGTCACGTAGCTACTGTTGGTAACATATTATTCTCTTTTGTGAGTGCTTTAATGACTTTCTGCTTTATTCATGCAAACTGTTACAACGCCTGGGCGTTTCACAAATATTAGCATGCATATCTCCCTGTCCTCCAGAACTGTAATTAGAGTCATGCCCCACTCTAGATTTGCCTTTAAAAAAGACATCCATTTGGAGAGCAAAAACATGTGACAAGTCATTGAGATGCTTTACTTAAAGTGCATTAAATACTAAGCAGTGACTACTATACAGCCTGCAAGCTAGAACTTGGTGAACCACCTGAAATCAGGCCCAGTTAACAAAAAAAAAAAAAAAAAAAAAATCACAAGGAGGAATACAAGAATTCTTCAGATGATTTGGGGAAAAGTTTTATTTGAAAAAAAAAATAATCAAACTGTATCCTGATGAATATTAAAGTTATTCACATACTGCCTAGGAACTGGTTTAACTACCAGCAACATGCCAGGCCCAAGCTGCTGAATCCCACTGCATTGCACCACTTTGCTTCCAATTTCCACATGAACATTTCAGTATGATTCTGGGAATCATAGAAATATTTTTAAGAGGTGGAATAAGGGTGTTCACTAAGCTGATCTCCAGATTTCATTAATGTGTTAGGACATCTGTCAGTATTGGTGATTTTCAGAGTTCAAGATTATAAATTTGTTTCACTGGAAAAAAATCCAAAAAACCAACACCCCCCACCCCCCACCCCCAAATCTTTGCTAGGATATGCTAAATCCAGGAATAATTGGTTGCAAAACTGCAGTCTTTTCATAAAGAACCATTTAGAAAATTCGGTCCATTTAAAAAGAACGTCTGTTGCTTGCCAAAGAAGTGCATTGACAAAAAGAAACAAACAAACAAAAACAAAAACAAAAAAAAAGAAACTAAAAAAAGAAAGTTTCTTAACTTAAGAATTCCAACCAAAGTGTTGCTTTCTTATCCAAACCGTTCATGTTGGTAAGTACGATAAAGCTCTTTCAGTGGATGGATAGTCTGTACACCCCTTCTTAGAGAATAAGAATGCCCAAAATACAACATTAGTTACCATATTTTTAAAAAGTCATAGAATTCCCCAGTCTGCAGAATCCTGTGAATTATTTTGTTCTGCAACTTTATGCAGTTCTTTAGCTCTGTCCTCTATGTTTAATATGTGAACTATGATTTCAGGCAGCTTCCCGTTGTGATACATTAGAAGGAACTGTTGCATCATTGTATTGCTCCAGAGCAGATAAAATTTCTGTAGCTTATGGAAAATGGCATATGATTCATCTGAGTAAACAGCTAATCAACTGGGAAAATAAATAAAATAGAACAAAATGTATCATTAGCCTGAACAATGTATTGTTATTACTGCTCTTTTACTGAAAGATGGCATGAAGACATCAATAAAAGCTTGAGGATGTGGAAGAAATAGTACAGACATAAAGTAAAAACAACAAAAAAAAGTCTTTGCCCCAAATATCTAATATTCTTGGTCTCTAATACTCTTCGTCAACGTCATCTCACAAACTGGGGCACAAACCCCATCTCCTTCTGTACACCCACCTCAATGAAGCAAAATCACAGTCTTATGACCTTGGACCAACGTATGTCCTCCAGCTGTACCCCACTGGCCCACACTTGGAGCCTCAGAACTGTCCTTACAGGCACCTGAAGTAAGCCCACATGTCCATACTCTGCCCCTGTGGGTCTGGTCCCATGTCCTGAGCTGGAAACACGGGCCCCAGCATTGGCAGGGTCCTTGTAGTTCACGTTGTGCTGGGACAATTGTGCTCCCATGACAGAAGCCACGCAGGAGGCAACTCCTGCACAGAAGGATTCAGCGAGCATCAGTAGCTGCCTGTGTGTATCTGCCAGGGAAGTTCCTCTACTACAGCCATCACATACCCTTTTTAAGATGCTTTCTGTTCTACCAGCAGTAGACTTACCATAGCTTGGGACCTTCTGCTGCTGACAGACAGTCCCATGAGCTCACACAGAGAACTTCCTTCCTTTCTGTAGATTTATAAAAAAAAATAAAAAAAAAAAAAAAAAAAGGAAGCTCTGTCCACTGTAAAAACAGAGGGAGACAGTGAGGAGGCAGAATTACTGCTTGAACAGAACAACCTAGCAGTTTCATAAATAAATTTGTTGTAACTCTGAGAGTAGGTTTGCAACACGGACTTGCAATAGTCCTTCAGTTTTCATTGTACCACCCCAGTCCCTGACACTAACACTGGTACAGATCTTCTAAGGACTAACATCAGATGATCTCATGGTATGCTATTTAGAGCAAAATATGGCAAATATTTCCAAACTCGTCCTTGTGTGTACTGCGAGCATAAAAAGACCTAATTCAGCATGAGTCTCCCTCTCAAGATGAGACACATGGATTGAGAGGCAGATCCTCACCAGTAAAAATCCCTGTGTGTGCCCTAAAATTACTCACCAATATAAGAACTAGTGCTCTTGTGCGAAGAAACTTTCTTCAGACCTAATTTGGCTTCATCCTTCCAGCAGAGAGGGAAGCAGACCTGCAGCAATGGGAACAATGGATGCACTTCAGAAAACAGCTGGTGAGAAGAGAAACTGGCCATAGGAAGGTTTTAGGAACCAAAATGAGAAAATAAGACTGCATGTAGACTCAGCATGGGTAGCACATGCAGAAAGCCTCACAACTAAAACCTCTGCCCTACAGTGGTCTTTCTCCCGGACTCCTTGATTCACTATTTGTTAGCTGAGCAATTTAGAGCTACTTTCAAGAAACCTCAGCATTGGGTGAGAAAATGTTACCTGCCTTGTAGCTTGTTTCTTGCTGAAGGGGAAAAGATTGTGATGGCAGCGTAGGGAGGAGGGGTGACAAGGGCCAGTCAGGACAGGAATCCTGCCAGAGCCAGTCTCTGCAGAGGGGGAGACTGGGGATGTGGCTGGAGATAAAACTGTGATTGCTCTGGTTATGTGCATGGCAGGAAAAGGAGTGGATGCCAGCTAAGGTATTACTATTAAACTTAGTTTTATTCAGGTATCCAGAGCCAAGGTGCCTGACAGAAGATTGCTTCAGTTTTGGTCTGAGTCCATCCTGATCAGAACAGGGTAATGTGAGTATCCGTACAGCACAGCAACTCCTCCCAGCTGGTTCAGGCCGGAAACTCCTATCCATAATGTTTTTTCCTGTATCTTTTTTCACTGCCTGCAAAGAGAGCTCTCATGGTCATTGGGAGACCTAGCTGGGTCACTGGGGAGCTGTTCTTACCCAGGGCACCATGGGTCTTGCTCCCCAGAGTTATTGGCCACACACCTAGGGCCACAGTTGCCATCGGATGGCTGGTGACCAATTTTCTGGGCCAGCAGGGGAAGTTTGTCTTTCTGACAATATAAACAGTAAGTGTTCAACCAAGTCTTCTTTCTGAGACTGGTGACCAAAAGAGTTTTACCCCTTTCCTCAATCCTCTGGGATCACAGAAATCTTTGGCAGATCTCCCCTGTGGTACTGCTCAGGGGAGATCTTAGAGAGGTAGTCGGGAAGCAGTGCAGCTTCCACCTTGAAAAGCATCGACTGCAGGCACAAGGAGATCTGCACCCATGATATGGAGGCTACCATTATACTCTATAATAGTGGCATCTTAGTGGTCCAGTTACCAGTAGGTGAGCATAAAGCATCCTATGAGACTCTATTCCCTTTCTGTCAGTGTCCTGCATGGGGGCTTGGACTAATCTTCCTAGACATAAGTGATCCTTGGGTCCTCAAAGACTTACATGAAGAAGACTTACTGGCTGACTTGCATGCTCTTGTTTACAAGAAGCAGCATATCTTCACTGTGTGCTTTCCATTCCACTTGGCTGTCTTCACACTTCTTTTTAAGGATACACAGAATCCTCAGTATTTCTGTAATTGCTATACTCCATGCGGTATACGCTGTTCTGGAAAGATGTATTCAGTAAACATTGGCATAATGAAGCCTTTGTTCACTTGTCCACTGGGGAAGAAGAAGCAGTGCTTGGAGGATTGCAGCAACTTTATCTCAGAGAGCTTTTTAAAAGCGTTTTTTCTTATTCTATGAAAACATGTTGCACAATGCGGGAGGTCAGAGTAGACTCTTGCTGCGGTAGCTGAGAACTTTGCTTACTCATTCCAGAGGCTCTATTACTAAATTGAGGCAAAAATGGTTTAGTTTTCATCTTTTGAAAGGCAATTCTATTACTAAATTGAGGCAAAAATGGTTTAGTTTTAAACTTTTGAAAGGCAATTTTTTCACTGTTACCATCTAAATATTATGGTGCCAAGTGAGATAGCACCTTGAAAGAAAAGCTGCTACTGAGCTGCTTGACAAAGAAAGCAGGAAAGCCAAGATTGATAGGAAAGGATTTTCATTTTAATTTAGTGAACTCATAATGAAACACAGATGAAAGGAGGCTTTGAAAAATGAATGCAGGTATGTTAGCTGAAATTCTCAGAGGTTTTAATTTTATAATTTAAATGGCCCACATTTTAGATTAGTGAAACCTCTTTCAGTACTTCAGTGCCAGAATGTACCCATGTGATAAAACTGGTTGAACTAATCTTACAAACAAATAAATACAGGTAGTGGCTCTAATTGATGTCAATTCGCATTTACACAACTCCTGTCAACTCGAGTGGAACATTTACTTCAGCTGTCTGAAGAGAGAATCAGATCTTTGAATTTACTCTAAATGTATAAATTCAATCAACTAGTTCCATTAAACAGCAAATTAAATTGAGAATACATGGATTACAGCTGTACTTGAGGTAGAGAATTAAAATGAAATTCCTCAAGACAAAGGGGTTTGAATAACTCTGAGTGCTTCCTTCCAAGAATTAAGGATTTCTGGAGAGATTTTGTTGGGCATTATATCTCTGTTCTGAAAGGAATGACATTGCCCGAATAGCATGACTTCAGTATTGTGCAATGAAGTACTGTAGCTTGTTAAATGGTAGAGGACCGGGAAAGCGTCTTTTGTCCACTTTAATGTGAAAAGCTTCAAGCAAAAGTGTTTAAGCAGTTTGAAAGACAGAAGTCTGCCATATTGCAGAATGTTAAACATGTTCCCCAGTAGTTAAATAATTGTGAAACCTTTAATAATATGGGCATTTTCCCTGTGACAAGCACTGATGTGGTAATATGTGAGTAGCTCACCCATCTTCAGTGGTACATTTACAGGCCTTGTGCAATGAAGAAGCAAATGGGAAGAGTTTTAAAATCTAGTTGGTTGAATCCAACTGGAGCAGTAAGAACCTTCAATTTAGCTGCGAGCTGTGCAATTGTAATGTCTTCCTTCAGCTGCCCGATGGGTCACTGTGCATGTTTTTCTCCAGACTAGAGAAGTACCTTGAGCTAATTTTTCACTAGTTGATGTATGGGTCTAGATCCTCAAAGAAACTGTATTGTTGACTGGATTTTAGGTGCCTCAATGAGAGCATCAATGTGCATCCTGCTGAGCCCAGGGCTCTCGTCGAGAGTCTGACTCCCAGTGGCTGAGCAATCGCTGAAGGGGAAGGCGCACCAGAGAAGTGTTGATGTGGAGTGGGACAGGGCGCCTGGCACCTTCTTTGTGAGGACAGGCTGACGCAGGGTCCTGGCTGCTCAGGGACACGAGATACCTTTCTACTGCTCGAAGTGAGGTGCCTCTGTTTCGGAAAGAGGTGAGTCTTACAGACATCCTTGTGGATGTTTCTAATGAGCTATCTGAGATGACTCCCAGCTCAAGGCCCTGGCTTCTCCTTGTCACAAACCTGTGCTTGCTGTACAGAGCGAGGAGAGTACAAGGTACTTCAGTCATGGCTGTGACTTCTCTAGGAAGGTGGAGGCCAGATCTTGTATGACTGAATCTAGGAGAGTTTACGTATGTTCCATGTTGGATCTAGTCCTTTTTCTAGAATAATTAGAATAATTTTAATTACTTGTGAGATATTCCCAAAGGCAATGTCTTTTTTAGAGGTGGCGTTTTTTATCTACAGAAGGTCTTCATTGCACAGATTTTATTTAGAGAAGTCAGTCTCTGCAGAGAAGTATTTATTTTTAGTTTATATTAGGTGTGCTGGTTTTGTATAACTTGCAGTTTATTCGCCCCCAAATATACTTACAAACATAATGGCCACTGGCCTCTCTAATACGTGTCATAAAAATCTTCTAAAAGTGTAGAGAGTATATTACACGCTGGGAAACAGTAGGAATCTTTTTGCTTCGTTCATAATACCAGATACTACAGAGATGAGCAATGATTATTTTAAATTGGGTTTGTACTTTATTAGTAGTAAGGAATAATTTAATACATCATTTTAAAAGTAATGACATTTATGGCTATGATGTGGAAAAACCTTTTGGATGGAGAAACCTACCTTGTACTGAGAGAGAAAACGCTGACAGATGCCAGGAATTTACAGTAGCATGCTGGTCTGTTCCAGAAAAACAGTGTGTATATTGAACACAAGGCTGCACAGTAACAGACCATAAGCACGATAAAACTTGCTTCAGTATGACAAGCCATTCATAAATCCAATTTCTAGACTTCTCTGAAGGACTTACTGAAAAATCTTCCACAAAATAGGATTTAACCAGGATGCCACCAGGCATGAACCATTCTCAAGGAAGCCAGTGATATTCCAGCAAGAGGCTGCCCAGGGCAGGGCAATGAGGTGACCAGCCGGTGGCTCAAGGGAAGCAGTGGTCCTCTGGGAAGCCCAGGGGTTGGAGTGGAAAGTGCCAGAGGAAAACTTCCCAGGGCAGCAGCTTCCCACTCCAGATGGGGCCGTCAGTGACCCTGGCTGGAGAAAAGGAGGCAGGATTAAGTCTCCCTGGGGACATGGAGTGATTTACAGAGCTTCACATGCTCATGCGAGGAGGACCAGAGTCCCAACAAGAGAAATATACTTTCCCCCCTGCAGATTTTCTTCCTGTAAAATTAACCTAAATGCAAATAGCATTTCTCCCTGATAAGTCTTAGACTTCATCTTCAAAATATGACATCATCTCTGCAAAATTTTAATGTGAGAATAACTGAGACAGATGAGAGTTTCAATAAACTGTGACATGATATTGTGCAGAGATACCTGCAGGTATCTGTTCCGCATCGGGATAACAGGGGCTAGTGCAGGATTCTTTCTGGGTTTTAGTAAGAAAGGCACAGCTACAGATGCTGTAATAAAATAACTGGTTTAATTAGGTAGAATAAAAAGAGGAATATAGATAGTGAGCAAATCTTACATCCCTTCAGATGCTGGGAATCCTGCTTTCATGCAGCATCAGATGGACCCTGGCTGCATTTTCCCACAGCACATCGTGCAGATCCCATCCACGGAGAGGTTCTTCCTCCCTCCCATACAGTGGTACCTTTTGCTGTTTGTAACAAACAAAACCATATACCTTCTCCCCACAGATGTCTTTTATAACACCCACCAGTGTGCAGCATGGACCAGCATGGGTTGTTCCAGCACATTCCCTTACAGCAGCTACTCATGTCAACTAATATATGGGCTTCTCAAGCCCTAACTACAAGGCCCAATGGAGCAGATGTGGCTTGCCCAAGATCACTTACTCCTTGAATATGTCTTCCACAAGGCTCCTAATGCAGTATCACAACGTCTACTAGAACAATAGTTAAACAGAAAGGAAAAAAAGAATTATCTTTTAATCTTTTAATTTATCTTTTAATTAAACATTATTTTGACATATAATATGTCATAGAAAAAAAATCTTTTATCTCAGTAGCTATGTTGCACAGATTCTTCGAAGAGATATATCAGAAGCGTCTTAATGTCTCGGAGATTAAGCCTACAGCATGATGAAGGACTGGTCAGAACTCATGGAAGGATGTGATGGTTCTGCATCACTCTGATTTTTCGGTAGATTGGGTAACTATATAAACTAAATCATACTCTAACTAAACTTCCTATGACCACTCTGATCATTCATCAATCTGTGCTCAACTTCAGCAACAAGATAATTGTGGAATCTATGCAAAGAAATATTCCATCAAGTCCATCCATCGGGTTAGTAACCTGAACAAGTCCTTCTGGCCCTGAATACACCAGTCTGTGAGAGCTTTTCATGTGTTGCAAGAGTGGAGCTCACCAAGCAGCATACCCTCTGAAAAAAACAAAGCAAACAGCAATGAGAGATGAGCCTATGATTTGCCCCATAAAGATCCAGAGTTACTATCAGAAGATATTTTCCCAAAGTAAATGACGTGGTTTAACCCCAAATATCCAACCAAATAGTAACCAAATACCTCGCATCTGCTTACTCACTCCCCCGTCCTCGTGGCGGTGGGGGGGAGAATCAGAGAGAGAGAACTCATGTGTTGTGATATAAACAGTTCACCAGGACAGGGGAAAAAAAAAAAAAAAAAAGGAAGACAAAAAAATAATAATAATATCAGGATAATATATATAAAACAAATGATGCACAATTTCTCACCACCCGAGGACCGATACAGCCCGTCCCGAGCAGCAGGCAGGGAGCAGGGATATTCCCCCGCAGCTCTCCTAAAACAGCAAGTACCAGAGAGAGAGAGAGGGAACAAATAGCCACATGAATGAACAAACAGGCCTGAACAAACGGGGAAAAAAAGAAAAAAAAAAAAAAAAAAAAAAAAAAAAAAAAAAAAAAAA
>KL276546.1:0-39514 GCA_000699545.1 Podiceps cristatus | reverse complement strand
AAAAAAAAAAAAAAAGGAAGAAAAATAAGGTAACAAGAAGGGAACATGAACAGAACACGAACCGAGCAAAAATGAACAAGAAGGCAGGCAATGGCTGACCCTCACTTAAACCCGGCACAACATCTATGGTATGAAATACTTTCTTTGGCTGGTTTGGATCAACTATTCTGGCTATAGCCCTCCCAAGCTTTTTCAACTGCACATTAGCAAAACCTGTGAAACTGCAAAATTTCCTTGATCATTTAGCAGCAACCACCACCAGCAGCATCATCAATTGCTATCATCAATTTTCACATACTAAATCCAAAACAAAGGAGCTGCTGAGGACAAAACTAGCTCTGTCGTGGCTGAAACCAGGACAGTAAAGAAGAGTTAGAGCCTTAGACGGGATCTTGGCGAGTGTGCCGAGGCAGAGCTGGGTGAGGGTCCATGTCTGACATACACGATACAACCCATGTAGTTGTATGGGAGTATGCAGTCATTAGCTTTACCATGTCATCGTTTTTTTAACAAGCAGAAGGTGCTTTGTGACCAGGTCTTGCAGGACAAGCCTATTCCATTTCAATACCCAGGACAGTCCTATCTTCAGCAATTTCCTCTGGTGTTACCTGAATCAGAGCGTAACACTGGTTGTCTCATGGCATCTAGTTAGGCACTAAAAGAACAAAAAGGTTTTTTCCTTTAAGGAGGGTAAGAGACAATTCAACAATTACAGCTTTTGTTCTCCAAAATTCCAAATGTTATCTGAAGACTTTGGGGTAATAAAATGCCTTTAATAAATTTGCACCTCTCCAGGCTGACAGGCTTCTTTTGAGATGTTAATGACGTTGTTGAATCCAGCATGGTGGTGGTGGAATCGAGCCCCTTAAGCCAGCATGGCCCAGCCCTTGCAGTTACCACTTCACATTTCACAGGTAAGCATCAGCTTCAGACTGAACAGTGGTACTCTGGCAGTGTCCGTCAACAGCTTCGTACAAGAGACAAACTCAGAGCCCAAATCAAATAGTAGAAACAGGCATGATGTTCTAACATTCCAGAAGATGCCCATGAGATATATGGATGCAAGGGTAAAGGGAGAAAGACAGTAAGAAAGATGATTTGGAAGCCCACCAGTGTTTTAGTTTTGCTAAAAGAGATTTCCGATTTTTCCATGCTTAATGCTATTTTAGAATACTGTGGTGAAGGGGGGGTCTGTCAAATTAGACAGGAATTGATGGGTCTGAGGAAGGCCCTTTTCAAAACAGGATTGGAACAATAAAAAATTCAAGGAATGAAAAATAATTGACTTTTGTATTCCTGTCTGCTTCCCTGTTTCCAGCATATCAAGTACAGCAATTCAGACTTTTAGAAAGTGTCTCCCCAGGCTAGATTTCCTTGACAGCCCTACTGTGGCTCTGCCCTGAGGGCGGTCTTTCTTCAAGGGAAAGCTACCATCCTTAGCCACAAGGTATTTGTCACAGCGAAAAGCTTTTGTCCAGAACAACATTTAGCTTTATGGAGCCCTTAGTTCTCTTATTTAGATAGGATAACACATCTCTGGGTACACTACAGGGCTTGGAAACCCTGTTACATGCAGGATGGCATGAAAATAAATACCCCGTATTTGATGACGTTAGCTTTTGCTCTTCCATCCCTGGAGTGCCTGCTGAAGTAAGCATCAGCATCAGCCATTTGCAGGGGATGGGAGAATCTCTGTTGTTCGCAGGTGCAGCACAAGTCCCTTCCCGTGGTGCTTTTGAATCTCAAATGCCTGTTGGGAATTCCCGAATGCCCAGAGGGTTGAACTGAAAGGAAGAAAGAATTAGGTGAAAACCATGATCTCTCTGTCCTCCTTACCAACCTGAAGCAAGGTCAATACAGCAAAGGTTTACTGCTGTCTGATCAACTTTTCTATTGCTTTTACTCATAATTGCCCAAATTTCCTGACAAACCAGCACTGTGGAAGAGGCCAGCACTGTACAGACATGTCAGACTTTCTGGGGACTTGGCGTAGCATCAGTCTAGTAGCCTGGGGCAGTGCTTCCTGCTGTCCCACTAGCTGCTGCAGAGGCTTCTAAAGATGGGCCTAGGTCCATCAGCTGCTAGAAAAGTTCCCGCTTGTTCTCCTAGTACTGGGGGCAGGCAGCAAGCCTTTGGTAGCAGGGTGGCTGTCCCATGCTGGTCACAGCCCGTTCCAGGTGGCTCCAATGGACCCACGACAGGACACAGCTGAGCCCATCAGCGAGGCTTCTGGCACCTCTGGGAATACATATTTAAGGGCAAAACACCACATTGCAGAGAGAGAAGCAAAGGGAAAAATAAAATTAAAAAAAAAAAAAAAAGTGAGAAACAGCCCTGCGAACACCAAGGTGAGAGAAGGAGGGGGAGGAGGTGCTCCAGACTCCAGAGCTCATTCCCCTGCAAGCAGCCCGTGGAGAGGACCATCGTGAAGCAGGCTTATTCTGAAGGACTGCAGCCCGTGGAGAGGGCACACACTCCCCTCAAGGAAAAGTGTGAGGAGGAAGGAATAGCAGAGAGGAGCTGCTATGGACTGACCACAACCCCTCATCCCCATCCCCCTGTGCTGCTCAGGTAGGGGAGAAGGTAGAGAACTTGGGAGTACAGGAGTAAAGTTGAGCCTGGGAAAAGGGGAGACAGTGCAGGGAGGTGTTTTCATTTTTGTCTGTCTTTCTCACCATCCTACCCTATTTTAATTGGCAATAAATTAAATTCTTTTTCCCCAAGTCGAGTCTGTTTTGCCCATGATGGCAACTGGCAAGTGATCTCATTTTAAAATGACTTAAAATGCAAGGATTCCCTATAACCTCCATACAGACCCTGTCACAGTTTGGATAAAACACGTAGAAGGAATGCAGTGAGCTAGGACAACAGATTATCAAAGCGGGCAGTTTGGGATTTGCAAAGGCCCCCAGCCCAGATGAAAGTGCTTCACTCAGACAGGTTTTTGAAGGGTGATGGATTCTTCACCACTTGCCACTCCTTTCCCTTTGCTTCGTGCAGATGTCTCATTTTGATCTTTGCAAGAAGCCTTCTGCGGTGTTAGGTAAAGTCCCACCTGCCAGCACTCTCTGCTCACAACCAACATTGTGCCCCGGGGTGGAGCACAGCCTTTAGTTTGAGTGAACTTGTTAAATATCTGCTGAGAGGCTTGAAAGCAGAAATGTTCTGTTCTTTGAGGCCCATAAATGGGAAGAAAACCTGCAGGACAACTCTTCCCCTAAGAAGGAAAGAACAAAAGGGTGCTAAAAAAAAAAGGCCTTGTTTTCTCCCTAGTAAATACTGCATAAAGGAATGTTTTCTTTAATGTAACCTTTAGATCCAGTGTGCAGCGATGCTTTTACTCAGCTAGCAGCTTTTAAAGTTTTTGATTATGCTTTATAAATGGCAGGGATGCACTTGGCAGGATGGTGGGAGACTGGCATTAACTTTGGTCTGGAGAAAAGAAAACGGTTTGCCTGGGAGCAGTGCTCTGGAATGACATGGTGCTACTGTTTTAAGTAAGTTACTGTTTTAACACATCACATTATTGTTGGGGCAATCACAAGGGGTTATTAAAAAGCAAACAAAAAAAGTGTGTCTGTTGCTTCTTGATGCGAAACACCATCTTTCTATTTAAGGTTTTACATGGGCCTGTTGCTGAGCAGCCAGAGATGCAAACATTTGCTGAAGTCCAATGTCTTAGCAAAGCCATAGACTTGCACCAAGCTGAACAGACAAACTCATCTTAAAAAGTATCTGTACTTTGTGTACCCCCTCAGGTCTTTCATGAGAAAGTGAGCTGTAGGGGTAAACTGAAAATAAATGGGGGTTCACTCATACAGTCTTCCCACTTTGGACAAACCATGGCGCATTCATCATCTTAACGCCTCTGTGATTTCATCAGATTTTTTTGATACATGTTCAGTGATATTTCGGTACTTTCTCAGATGGGCCTATTCATCTCAGGATAATGTCTAACACCTTATTTCTTAATTAACTTCATCTAGTTTTCCAGAGAGCAATAACATATAGTCCTGGGCTGAGAAAGAAAGCTATAATTAAATAATCTGCTGATGTCATGGACTGTCATGAACAATGGAAAACTACAATTAAATTATAACCATTGGCTCTCAATGCAAACTGGAATTGATGGCTGTTTCCTTTTGTAATGAATATGTCTATTCTTACTTAGAAACCTTGGCTCAGGCACATGGCATTTATAAATTGGTGTTTCCTTGTGGACTTCAAGGGACTACAGCAGCTTAAATTGGCTGAAGATCTGGCTAGTCAGACTTTGATGACTTATTCTGGAAACAGTGATGAAGTATTAACCCCTTAAAAAGTACAGCCAAGCAGTATTGCCTGCAGAAAGACATACAGCCTTGCTAAATTGCTTTTGTCCAACTTGATACTGTGTTCCCCATATCTTGTGCACATTTGTGCCTGCTTGTGTCTCTGTTCCCAGTACTCAAGCCTCCCTTTCAGTGGTAATGTTGAGTCCACGTCTAAAGATTTTGGAAAAGGTGAACATAAATGACGACTGGTCTCTTCATTCCCATCCAAAGCTGCAATCTTTATGCAAACTCCATTTTATTTTTTTCCAGGTCCTCCAGTTTCACTTCTATGTGTGATGCTTATGCAAACAGCCATACTGAGTTACTATTCATTCCATATTCAACACCAATAAATGTGGAAAACCACAACTTCTTGCATGATTTCAGAGACAGTGAGCATTCACTGCTCTTACCAGAGCTCAGTAGAAACAGCAAATACTGAGGACCTTTGAAAGTCTGACCCTTTTCTCCTTTATAATCTGTGCAAAGGCATTAGCTAACTGCTCAGATCATGTTTTAAATAAGCCAAACACACAGCCAAAACCTATAACTTTAGAGGAACACTACTCTGTTTTATATCTAACACATTAACAAATTTTACAGAAAAAGCAAAATAAACTTTTTGCAGCCTCAAGAAAATAAGCTGAGTTTTTACAAAATCACCAAATCCCTGATTTATCTTCTACAAATTCTGGAGTCTTTTTCCTACCTATCTCTTCTGACTGGCCATGGGCTGTAATTTCTCCCCATGGTTCCCCAGCAGAACTGTGCAGTTGGCTGTGCTCTGCCAGGTTAAGAGTGCAATGCACCTGGCTGTTTCTCAAACAGGTACATAAGATCTGGAGAAAAGACACAGCAGTCAAAGATGGCAAAAAGGTTGAGAAGATTCCCAGCCCCTCCCGTTCTTCAGCCCGTAACATCCCTGCACCAGAACATCCTATCGCACTGCGTCATGGAAAAGTGGATAATTTCCCCTGGTGTAATAATTGTCTCATTCGAAAATACCCTTTAGGCAAAGATGAACATTCATGTAGTAAAGAATTTAATTTTATTAATGCGATGGCTTTGATTCTTTTTTTTTTTGGGGGGGGGGAATATTTAGTCTTTTTTTTTTTAAATTACTTTGTCATCTCTAAATATGTTGAATCTTACATCAGGAGAAGGGGAAAGAGAAAACAAAGTGAAGTGAAACATTTTACCTTACCTACCTCTCACCCAGCCTTTTTATCAAATATTTGTTTCATCAAAATGTTCATGAGGTGTTTTGTTCTGCTTCAGAATGAAAACAAACTTCAAAGTACTGAAATTTCCTGTGAATCGAAAATTCTGGTTGCCACCTTGCACTAATATTTACCCATCGGAAATGCTAAATAAAGCCTTTCAAATTCCCAGGGGCACTAAAGTGTAGAAAACAGGTTGTGGTTAAAGCAGGCTCCTGTCCATTGCAAGTCCTCTTGCATAATGAATTCAGCCTTCCCAATAAGAGAGAAGCAAGCAAGCAGCATCCTGCAGTGTTATTGGCATTTATTAGATGAGGTGAAGGAATGAAGAAATGGTGCGTCTGTCTCCATGCAGATTTCTGAGTTTTGTGTAGTGCTGGCAGAGAGAAAGGACGTTTCTGAGGCATTGTGAGCTGGACACAACTGATGTTTCTATTCTATCTTTTCTCCTGATGATGCAAACTATAAATATTATTAAATGTGTGTGTGTGTGTGTCCCAGCAATTTTGGTGAAAGAAGTTTGATCATACAAACAACACATATGTCAGCAAAATAATAAATGAAGGGCATGGTGTCATTAAACGGTGTTTTCATATCAGCATTATGAGTTGTTTGTTACAGGATCTAAACAAAGCCATTAGTAACTTATGGAACCATTAGTAGAGATAATCTCACCTGAAGTCCTTTTAGCATTTTTCGGGACACAGATATTAAAAGACTTCCAAATGAGCTTTAAAAGTTTTTTTTCCAGTCAAATAAACTCTCCTACAATTGGCTAGTACCTTCAATGGCAGACTTATTCTTTCTCCAGACTTGGAACGACAGCTGACCCTTGCTAAACCAAAACTGAGCTCAGCAAAGGCAGGGAGGTGGTAAACACAGATGTACTGCAGACATGGAAACTTCTGATTGAATTTCAGCTTCACCAACTTTTCTTTGGCTTCAGTTTGACCGATTAAGCCAACTTCAAATCACAGAATAAAATTAACTTAATTCATACATTGCTTTGTACCACGCTCAGTATTTTTTAAAATGCTGTACCTTAGGTTAAAGGCGTGAGCTGGTTAAGAGAGGACCGTTTTTTCAGTCCTGAAGAGTTTGGTTTACTTTGTATCCTTTCACATTTTTAAATCAGTTGCAATTTGAAGTAGTGATTTTACTTGGGGGAAAGTGTCATTTTTTGTTTCTTACTAACAGTCAGATCAAAGCTAAAATCCGTCATTGATTACCGAAGGATAAAACAAGCAGATAAAAGCAACCAAGCAGCTGCTCATGGAACAGATTTATAGCTGTTTCTGCCAAGGACTCCTATGTCCCTCATAGCTCAACAGGGTTGGTCAGGAAAAAAAGGCAACATCACACTGGCTCAACAGCAAATCCTCACTTACCAGTTATTCTGTTTATTCTATGACTCAGAGAGATAAGAAAAGTAGGATAATTACCAGACACCATAATGCTGTCAGCAAACTGGAACATGTTGCATTATACCACAACACAATCACAACTGCACCAAAAGAGTCTCTCACCTACTCTAATGCCAAGGAGAAAACTTCTGAACACATCTAGAAAGTATATCTCGATCCTGACAGAGGAATCAGAGCATGGAAATTATGCCCTAGGAGGAAAAAGATTGGAAAAGGGGTAAAACGGACAAAAAGACAGCTTTATCAGACTCAGGCTTTTCTTGCAATTTCCTCCATGAAATTAAAAGAGAAAAGAAAACACACTGGTTATAATTAAAAGTTTTAACAAACACAGTTTTTAAAACTAATTTCTTCATCTCTCCTTTTTTTATGGTGAAATATTGCAATGACAGCCAGACTGTAAAACCTGAATACCTCTAAAATAGATAAGCTATGCCCATGCATAGCAGGTCACACCGCAGCCCATGGAGGTAAGCTGACTTGCACAACGCCAGGAAGCAGTGTGGGCTGGGAGCCATGCCACAGCCAGCGGCTCCCAGGTACTCACCAGGGCTCACTGACCCTCACCGGGGCATCGGGTCTCTGCCTGCTGCCAGGTCAGACTCTGGCACAGCCCCCCTCAGTCTAACCACCACTGCACCGTTCAGGCCAGGCAATGACCGCAGCCAACACCCTGTACCACAGAGAGTTTCAATTGCTTGAGATGACGCCATGACTTCTTATTCTATTCTGGTAACAGGTAATGCGCAAGCCTTTGCTTTGGTTCAGTCAATCTTCATTGGATTTATGAGCTTTGCATAACTCACACTCCTTTTAGAGTGGGAAATTATTGTCTTTCACACTCTTGCTCTAACTCACATCTGCATTTGAATAACCTTAATGAAACTAGTAATAGAGTTGCTGAGGACTGAATACATCAGTGAGTGAGTATTTGGATGTAAGTTTCCACAAAGCTGATTGCAGTGGTCTGTCATTCAACTATCAGATCACACTTTTGCCATCCAAAATGAAGGAGCCCTTCAAGCAGCAACAGACAAACGAGTTAAGGGGCGGGGGAGAAGATCATCAAGCAGCACAAATCACAACTTGGCACTGAAGTAGCTATGACAGTGCCTGTAACGTGTGGAGTTAAGCTGTCATTTATTATGTTAGATAGTCAGATTGGCCATAGTTTGCCATGTGGCAGCTTAGAGTGTGTACATAACAAACAGGAGGGGAATCAACTTTTTAAAAGGGTAGACAATAACAGGACAAGGGGGAATGGACTAAAGCTGAAGGAGGGAAGATTTAAATTAGATATTAGGGGGAAGTTTTTTACAGAGAGAGTGGTGAGGTGCTGGAACAGGCTGCCCAGAGAGGTGGTGGATGCCCCATGCCTGGAGGTGTTCAAGGCCAGGTTGGATGGGGCCCTGGGCAACCTTGTGTAGATCCGGGCCTGGAGGTTGGTGTCCCTGCCTGTGGCAGGGGGGTTGGAACTCTGTGATCCTTGGGGTCCCTTCCAACCCAGACCTTTCTATGATTCTATGATTCTATGATAATAATTGCAGGTCACGTATCATAAGCACGTAAGTAAGAGTGATAGGTTTTGCACCAGGGACAGCTAGAATCCACATAGTCATTTAGCTCTTAGGCTTGAGCAGGACTGAGCTGTGATCTCGTGATTTCAGGCAGTGCTGTAGGTCCAGAAAGGCTTCGAGGTCCCAGTGGTGTGGACTTCACAGCTCTCCCACGGTGAGCGTGAGAAGGCAGTGTGTTTCCAGGGACCTTTGCCACTAAAGTCCTACTGGATCTGGCCCTTGTTCAAGCTCATTTCTGAACTAAGTTGGCACCTTACTGCAATGTCAACAGTTTCAATAGTGAATAGTCTTTCTTCTCTTTAATTTCTCCGCCAGGTTTAAGAGGGTAATAAAACAGAAGCATGCGCTGAGGGCAGCAAGGCTAAGACTAACACAGTTTGCAGTGCAGGGTCGGTAGCAATGACAAGACTGGGTTTGGTGAGTTGAGCACTCATTTTGCTGAAGCAAGCTTCTCAGCACAGCAGATCCAAAGAAGTGATTCTTCCAACTCTCTTCCCCCCAGTGAGACCACATCTGGAGCACTGGGTCCAGCTTAGGGCTCACCAGCATGAGAAAGAAATTGCGACACTGGAGTGAGTGCAATGGAGGGCACCAGGAGAGGTGGGGGCTGCAGGACATGAAGCATACGAGGAGGTGGGGGACTTCTAGCCTTTGTAAGAGCTGGTGATGATGGGAGCTTACTGCTCTCTTCAGTTACCTGCTCAGAGGAGATACAGTGGAGGGAGACAGACTCTTCCCAGAGATGCACATGACAGGACAAGGAGTGACTTACAGAAGCTGCGACGTGAAATTTGTAAAGTAGTAGCAAATGCATCTCTAACCATGGGGCTTAAGTCTAGGTATAAAAAAGAAATAAGGAATGAGCATGTGTTCCATTTATTGTCCTACTTGGGAAACAGAGCACAGTGATGAGAAAATGGGATATAGTGCTCAGCTGTAGCATAAATATCAACTATCTGGCCTTTTTTCCCTCTCATGACAATGCTTTGGAAACCATGCCAGTGTATTAGCAGTTGAAATAGCATTAACATTGCAAAAACAGGGTTTATTGAAAATGGCTCGCAGGCATCCCAGCTGTACTGCGTCAGCCAAATGCATAACTTGTTGGTAAAGTGAAAGGCACTCTGGGCAATGGGAAGTGACATGTCAAACAAGACAGTCTCCCTGCCTATGGAGATGGGGGTCTGAGGGTGGGTGTCTCACCTTTACTTCCACACCAACATGTCGGAACAGACAAGACACAGGGGTGAGAAGTGCAGAACTAAGACACTGTAGGAGGGCACAGAAAAGCTATCAAGATCATCCAGACTGCAGAAAGGTACCTGGGGACCAGCGTTTAGATAATACTTGCACTGCAGGCTACACCTTGAGCCCGGTAAATCAGACTGCAAGCACACAAGCCCCGTTCAAAGTGCATGTCTGTGATAGAGATCCTGATCTACACCAGGACTGCATCTGAGCTTGCAGTCATCTTGAGGGAGTGGGTAGATTGTACTTGGAAGACTTCTGGAGAAGGGGAGACTTTGATTTCTTTCCCTGGATGCTGTGTGGGGTGTAGCAGCATAGATCACTTGGCAGAAGCAGACTGGTTACCAGCCCCATACACAGCTTCTCTCAAAACTTCTGATGTGCAAGTAGAAGAGGAATCATCTCTCCACACAACTCTTCTGTTTGGCAAGCCTGATTGTTGGGAAAGGTACCAACAGCATCACCTTTTTTTTTTCCGAACTTTCATGCTCAATTATTAAAATGTCTTGAGCCACACTGAATAATTAATTCAGACTTTGTTTATGTCATGAAGGAGGGCAGTTGTTGCTTTGGAATGACTGTGGATGACTTCCAAAAGGCAGGGTCTGAGTGAGGAGGACATTTCTGAGCCTGAGCAGTGAGATGGAGCAGCCAAAGGCAGCTGGCGTTTCTGCACGCACTCTTATTTGCATCTGTTTGAAGCAGGACTACCATGCTGAAGAAAACGTTCCTGGAAATGGTAATGCCCTTTTCTCATCCTAACAAAAAAAATAACCTTAAGTGACCCTTCACAGCCAAGATAGAGAGGAGTTTTATAAAGCCTTGAAGTTCTTCTGTATTGTCACTAATTTCAAAACCGTTTCCGCTTTTGAAAGAAGCTTGGTATCAACACCAGTATATATATTTTGACTGAATTGGTTCAGGTGTGCCTTCCCCTTGTGCTGATGAACACCCAGCATTGCTACCCTGGTTACAGCAAAGCAGACTTTGCAGGAGGTGGAAATATCAAGTGAGTTTTACCAAGCCAGAAGCCAGGCACTGTGGGCTTCCACAGAAATCAGACAATGGTGCTGGAAAAATTCTCTTGTCAAGGCATTGCCCTTTCCTACCTCCCAGAAAACACCGCCTTCAACCTGTACTTTGCCTGCCCCTTCCTCTTGCCTCTGTTGATCTTCCAGCCACCACTTGCTGTTCCAATACACCTTGGACCATCTACTGTGTTCACTGTCGCATGTTAGCTCCTTCGAATGGCTCCTGCTCCCTCCGGTGACAGCAGCAGTGACCGATAAGTGTCCTGTCTGCGGCAGGATAATCCCCTGGGAAATGGATCTCCTCTAGGAGACAGATGGGGAAAAAATGTCTCATGTTTTGGGAAGCTAAGCAGGTTTCTCCAGGCAATGGGAGGTCATGTACCAGTAAGGGTGGGAAAATTAATCATCTTGGGAGGGAACAGGAGGAGCTCAGTGTCTCTCGCAAGAGCTTTGTAATGCCCGGGTTGACCTGGACAGACTGGTCTGGAGCATCCCTGACATCTCCTTTTCTGTTGTGGAACTGCAAGTGGAAGCAGAAAACATCCCTGACAGATACCTCTAGAAACAGTGGTGCAAAGAAAACCAAGGGACCCGCTGCGATTCTGTCAGTAAAGGCCCCTTTAGAGAGAGCTGAATATGTATATCAAACCTATCAAACCAGAGTCAACCATATTGATTCGGGCCAGCTGTGTAAGAGCCTCTGTATGCTCCTCTGCCCCTCTGAAAGCCTTGTTTCATCACGTTTCATCACATACAAAAACAGCACTTGGATCCAAGTGGCTACCGCTATAAAAGGTTTTTTGGGGAGCTGCTCAAACTGAGGCATGGACAGTAGCAAAGAAATGCATTTGCAGCAGCACAACAAGTTCCAGTTGCCAACTCCTCGCAGATGTCCTGTTCAGTTTGCTCTTCACCATCCTTTTGAGGCAACCTTTGCAAAGAAGGGAAGCTACGAACTTTCTGTGGTGCCTCTGTTTGCCAGGAGATGTCTGTGAGTTGTCCTCCAGCTTGGCAGGGCAGAGTGACCAGCAACAACCAAAGCAAAATATTAAATATGATGTGATCCCAGGGCAAATATAATGAAGTTCAGGATCAGCCAAGTTGAAGGATGACACCAGAAGCCCTCATACAAGGTGGGAAGGTATTTGCTGAGCAATAGTACTGCTGAGGAACACCTCAGATCAGAAACATCCGCCTGGTGCAACAGCAGCAGACAAGGCACATACCGTGAGTGAGCATCATTATCATGCATTGCACCAGGAGGGAGTTATTTCCTCCCATTCAGTGCTGATGAGATTGCACATAATTGCCTCTGGCTCAGGCCCTGAGCAGAGGATTCAGGAACAGGATATTCTGATGTTGAGAGGCTTGAGAAATCAATCACCTAAGGATCTTTCCACTCAGCTTAACATCTACAAGGCCAGATACTCATTCAAGCAACACTTCCATTGATTTAACTGGGGTGTTTTGCTTGGAAGAGGTTTTTAGCGTGCAGGAGAGACAGCCCACTGGAGCTAGGGGACACCCCTGTGCTTCATGAGGACTTTACAATGAAGAGAGAAAGAGCTCCCAGCACTTTTTTTCAGTCAGAAATGAGAAAATGATGATACCTTCCTCCATCAAGGAAACTGTTTGTCAGCAACTGCTGGTCTGAAATCTGAGTTCAAAGCTGTGGCCCTTGATAAAAGCTCCCTTCCTACCTGTCTGTCTGTAGTACCATTAGTTCTGCAGCTAATAGCTGATAGACCGATCAGTCAAGATTAGTCAAGCTGTCATGCAGAGTGCAAATTCTTCCCATTGGGGAAGAATTTTTTTTTTTTTTAGCCCATTTTTCCAGGCTTGGGTTTTTATTTTTGGAAAGAGTTTGACTGAAAAGTGTGAAGGAGAGTCTCTTTGGTGCTTAGAAGCTGGGTAAGTATTCCTTCATCCTTGGAAATATCTCCTGCAGGCCTCTCCTGCAGGATGGTGAAACCCATACTCAGGAGGCTTCTCACTAAAAGGTAAATACTTTTCTGTGGGTGAGGAGCAAGTGGAAGTATATGTACAGGAGGAAGCGAATGCTGTGTACTGTGCTTCCGTATGCAGCGTTTCTGCACCCAGCAGAAGCCCGACCTCGCGCAGCCCGCTACTGACCATGGATGTGCTGAAATCTGTGAGCCCTCACCAGCTGGGCCTTTCCGCATTGGAAGGGGCTTACCAGGGTGAGGGGCCAAATTACAGCCTTTGAGCAAGTGCTGAAGTTCAGGACTGGTGAGCATGAGAAGAATAATAGCCCCTGAAAAGACTTTATTTTTTATTGAAATCTAAGGAAACAGAACTGTGTGGAAACACTAGTGAAGTCTATACACAGAACACAACATCCTGCACTAAGCTGAACTTTTCATTGTCAAGGACTCCCTGATTTTTCTCAATAAATTTGAAAGTCGCACTCAGACCACGCTCCACATGCTGTGTTCACATTGCATACTGATGCACAGAGTAAATTGCTGAGCCACATTGCTAACACTCAACCTGAAAAATAGCATCAGGTCACATTTTTAATGTTATGCCCTAGTCAATTGGTTCCGATACTGTGGGCCATAGGTCAGTGACATATTAAGTTGGATACCATCTACCTCACCTCCAACCTGCTTTCAGGGGCAGACTTGAAAATGAGGGATTCTTTTGGATGATGAGAAATATTAATGGTTGAGACCGGCCCACTGTAGGAGACGCAAGGTTACTGATATCATCTTTGTGACCATTCCTTGCCCAGTACATCCACGATGCATGTAAACTGTACGCTAATTCTCAGGGAGATGATAGAGTTTTCACATATGATGGCTTGCATCTGGATTTGTCCCTCCCTGTGGTAAGTTGGCTGTGGGGGAAGCAAAGCATCCTTTGACCATGACAGAGTCTTGCTCCAAACCCAGCTTTGAAAGTTATGCTGAAAAAGCAAACCTACAAATCCTCAGAAGCCTTAGAAGAGAGGCAGGCTGTACGTGTGAGCTCCTCGTACAGGCACATCTTGAAATACAACTGGCTGTAAGAGTTCGGAAGGTAAAAAAGAGTTTAGAAGTAGTAAATGACAGAATGCTTCTACGGAGATTTTTCACAGCTGTGTTTGGGGAGGAATCAGTAACAGAAAGAGTGGAAGAATATCTGCCATATGAAACCACAGACAAAAAACAGAATAGGACACTATTACTAGAATGTTTTTTTGTCATATGAGAAACATCAGTGCACATGATTTGCAAATGATAGAGCACAATTCTGCCCCGTGTGTTTTCTTTGCTTATATTTCCAAAAGTTACCAGTTCATTCTCAAATGGTTAAAAGTTAAAGTCCTAATGCATCAAACAGTGCATGTTGACAAGAGTAGAGACTGGAGTTTTGTTTTCTAAATTCTTCTTTAGGGGGTCAGCTGTGCTGATTTTCCCAATCTGATTGGCACAGTCTCTGCAGAGGCATCTTGCAATGGCTGGTGAACTGAACTAGACACTTGGGAAATGTTCACCTTAAGCCTTTTGTCTTCTCTGGCTTAACAAAGTCAATGTACACTGATAAGCTTGAAGTGTTGAAATAACAAAATGTTAAAATACCTTTTTTTTTTTTTTTTTTAATTCATAAACATTCTGCAATGGGTCTAACCAGGTAGCTCAAATGCACCCACAGAAAATTTGCATCCAGTGCAACATCAGCTGGCAAAGGAGGTGGACACTACTGAAACAGAGTCTAATCCCTGCAGTTCCATATTTTGGCAAAGAAAAGCTTCTTACTTTGGGCTTAGAGATGAAAGTTTTATCAAGTAGAAACTGTTCATTTCTTTATTATGGTTCTGTGGGTCAGAACAGGGGACATTCTCCCAGTGTTTTAAACTATTCACAAAATGTCACAGCAACGCTCTACTTTGTGCTTATTAATGGTAGACTAAAACTGGATTGCCCCAAAAAGGAAATGGCAGGCTTGGTTTTATAGAGTAATTATTTTCAATTAGATAAAACATTCTGCCTAAACATAGCATGTAGATTCACAGAGGGGAAAAAGGTACAAGGGAACTTTCCTTTTCCACTTTAACACTAGTCAATCCTAATGGGGAATGAAATTCTGCAGAACCCTGTAATTTCCCTAAAAGCTCCCAGACTGAAAATGCATCTCATACTGATGTCTTCGTGTTTTCTTTGTGCACTTGGCACAGCAGGCAGACACAGAAATGACAGGGGAGATTTGTCCCTAGCTCATTGCTTAATCATTTAAACAGATACATAAGCTACTATATTTTATTCAAAGCTTGAGGTCATTTATACTACCATGGGTATGACAATATAATATGTCAGAATTTTCCGCAGACACAAAATGCTCCATCAGGCTGTGGCTGTTGTTGCTGTAGAGCTAAGACTTTTTCACAGTCAAAAACTATTACCAGCTCTGTCACCAGAAACCTTTATGCAGGGAAAGTCACAGGCCGAGCTAGCTCAACCTTCTTTTCATCTGACTTTGTAAACAGTTTTTAATTATTATAATTAATAGGCTGTCAAAAAAGTGTTTCATAAAGACAACATTTGCAGCATTTATACATCCAGTCAAGGGTATTTGAAGTGAAAGAGAAAAAAATATTCTCACATTTTAATAGTAGCGACAGAAGTTCAAATCACTTCATCTCAGGAGTTGTCTCGTAAAAATGCCATCAGAGAGACTTGATTTTAACCTCTTTGAACCTTCCCAGCTTCTACTGTCCTGCTTTTCCTGAAGGTCCTGGTATTTGCAGGCAGCATTGTCCCTGCCTACTCCAGCAGCAAACACGGGCTTGCACTTTCTTCCCAATGCCTGTGTAGAAGCTATTCCCTGCAGGAAGAAGCCTTTGAAAAAATGGATATTTTTAATATCGCAAAACAATTTCTGAAAGAAAATAATTCCCTTCCTTTTGCTGTGTGATTATAGTTAGCAATTTTTTTATTAGCTGATGGCTCTCTGGAGGCTCTTGTGCTATATTTTGCAGCATGTCGGGGGTGGGTATAAAGCACTTCTTTAAGCAACCAGTGCCGTTGCTCTATCAGGAATCCATACAGCCATCTAACATGTCCTAAGGCCCCAGATTGTTCTTTTTTACATTCCATTCATTGAGTTTTGTTCAAAGAGGTGGGGAGAAACTCTACTCCCTGAACCAAGCCAGAGCACACGAGTCCAAAGCCGGAGTATTCCACAGGATTCAAGGAGAGACCCTTTGCTCCTCCCCTGCGTTCACAGGCCCATTTCTCGCACCCCAGTTTTGGGTGCAAACGGTGGCATTGGGCAGGTGCTGCCGCAGGCCGCCTTCAGGCACGGCACTCGCCGGGCGGCAGTCCTGCTTCTCCCGCCACTAAAGGGCAGGCGCAGCGCTCCGAGCAGAGAGCTGCCGGCCGAGCAGATGGGTCTGCGGAGGACTCCAGCGGACAGGATTTCTCACCGTTCGATGCTAACCGGCCAGAGCTGGGCTTTAATTTTGTACAGTGGACATATGGGAGTCAGGGAAGCATCTGCCTTATTGCTGTCTGCTCTCTGGCAGCCAGACAGCTACAGCTTTAATCCTAGAAAAGCTGCAACTGTACGTTTGAGGTCTGAATTTTCTTTTTCAAGTTGGTCCCCACAGCTTTCAAACTGGAATGTGGGGATTTACCCAAGTGTTTCTTATGTTTTTTAATGAGAGATGCTCGGGCAAGGAGGCATCCGCTTGTCCTGAACCCATGTATATTTAGAAATGCAGAGCAAGCGGTGGTGGTTATAATGTGCCCGTCGCCGGATAATGTCCCTTCTTGGTCCTCAAGCAAGAATAGGGACAGTAGTAAATACCGTATTGGATAAACACAGGGAAAGTGTGCAGCTAGCTACAGGCATTATTTTGGGAAAGTAACATGTGAAAAGCTGAATGAAGTGGTTTTTCTCCCCCTGATGAAAGAAAGGGTGTGTAGCAGTAAGAGTGGAAAGTCATGCCATTTGCTTTTGTCACCGCAGGGCATTTCTCAGAAGTCAACACTCACTCAGGGAAAAGCAGCGCTGGAATCCGGGCATGTCGGGAGCCACCAGGCTGGGACCATTCGCGGCCAGGGGACATAGACCTCCTCGTCCCACCGATTACAAGTCTCTGATGTGATGCAGATTCTGCTGCTCATTCTGGAAGAGCTACACAGTGATCTGGTAAATTAAAACGAAAATGTTTTTCAAGATGGCCTCAATTTTAAGTTACCTAATATCTTCCAGACCTGCTTGCTTCATATGAGCATAGTGAGGCCTTAAAACCTAGCTGAGTGGGACCATCAATTCAGGTCTGGAAATAGTGTTATCCTCATGTCAGCCAAGTCTTCTAAAACATTCTCTCAAGTCTTGGGAAGTTCCTTGGGAAGAAAAAGTCATATCACTATAGGTCTTTCTGCTTTCTTGATATTTAGCTGTCACTAAATTTTGATTTCTTCCATTTCAGTCCATTTAATTTGGGCATTTTTAACCTGATGTGATATGACTTCTGAATTAGGAAATGACAAAATCCTGCCAGATGAAAAAACCTTAAATTCTTCTTAAGAAAGGGTAAAACCAATTAAGAGGACTTGGCAGAAAATTCTGCATTAATGTACATGAAATGTGTATTGACACACATTGCACTCACGTTGGAAATGTAATCATTGTCGTTGAACCTATAGGTGAAATGAGTAGCATGTAATTTTCCCTGTTATTTGAGGGCATTTCAACAAGACGCAGCTGATGCATCAAGTTGGTATCACACAGATATCTTCTGGTATCTGTGGTACCAACAAATAAATATAAATTACTTTTATATAAACGTATAAATGAGGCAAGCACTATTTCAGGCCAGGAGGTTGGTGTCCCTGCCTGTGGCAGGGGGGTTGGAACTCTATGATCCTTGGAGTCCCTTCCAACCCAGACCATTCTATGATTCTATGATATACCTGATGCAGTGAAGGTGGGGAAGGAATGTAAATATAAGGAAAAAACTTATTGTGAAGTAATCTTCACATGTTCTAAAATTCCTTTTGAAAAAAATATTTTTAAGACTATTTTACAGTTAAGAAGAAAGAAAGAAATCCAACAAAAAAGGTCCCAAATCATGAGATATCAATGATTTGCCACTCTGGTAGCACAAATCAAATGAAAGTATTAAATCTGCCATTTTTCTAAAATTTAACAGCCTAATCTGATAGAGCCATCTGGGCTGTCTCTAACCAGCAAAGGAAGAGCAACTCCTCCACGGGGAGATCAGATCAGTCCTACTGCTGTCACTATGGAATTGGTAGCTGTTTGCCTCTACTGATGACAGCGGTACCCAAATTCCTGGCTCAGACTGGGTCCCTAGCCTTTAGACAAGCGTTGTTAGAGGAGATGAGCCTAGTTGGGTTTATCCGTCCAGCCACAGTTCCCACCTCCTCCTCCCATCTCGCTTAAGTTGCAGCAATAACCAAACTCCCATCTGACGCTGTCACGCTACATCACCCCCTGTCAACCATGCAGGGATTTCCCCATGTCTCAACTGGACATTAAACATTAGGAGGTAAGGGCTCACTGGCACTCATGGAGAACCTGTCCATGGGAAATTGCTCCGTGCTCACAAATGGGCACTGCCCGCACGTCCCTGCCCAGGTTGTGCACAAACGTATTAAAATTGCAGAGATCTAAAGCGGGTTGGCTTAGAAGGAAAAGCCAGTGATTTCAGTGTGACGCAGCAGGTCACTGTGCACGGAAGAGCTAAATACTCCTGGCAGACATTAAACTTAAGTGGTAAGAGATCAACTGCTCTTTCTGCACTGACATCAGATGAAAACTTAGAAAGTTATCTGATGTCATGAAGCTTCTTTTTCCCTCTCAGTAGTTTTTTTTTGTTTGTTTGTTTTCATAAGAACAAACTACAACCCCATTTTGGTAATTTTTCACCATTTGCAATAGCAAATATTAATGTAACTCAAAAAAAAAAAAGTATTAATGTCACATTTTAGTGGCACAGCATTAAACTTTTAAAAAATACTCATCCATTTAGATGTTAGGCAAAAGCTGCACAAATACACAGATCTTCAGGAGACGTATGATGACTGAGAAGCTAAGTTCCTTCTCAGTCTGTGATGAGGTTTTGTACCTTGCATAGTTTTGTTACAGCTTTTATTTTGCATACTTGATCAATGGTCTCCTTAGGTGTCACAGCTTGTAAACTTGCTTTTGCAGGCACAAGGAGCACAGTTAAGTGCCACATGAAGCAGGTTTAAAATGCTTCAACATCTTGTGCTTCTCTGGGATGAAGATGAAACTTTGTACCCACCAGTTCGGAAGAGGTTCTGTTTTCCAGGTTGGTACACAACATCAGGGTCAGATTTGAAAGTTCATTTAGGTTTCAGAAGCAGCAAGTAGAGGAATACTAGAGATTTGCAAAAGGCCTCAGTTCCTCAGTGCTTTTCAAAATCTCAGGAAGCCTCTGTCTCTTGTTCAAGGCAATAAAATAGCTTTAAAAATTTGAGACTTTTAAGCCAGATGCAGACACATTTGACTTTGGAGCTATAATATCATCATGTATGAGGAATCCATTTGTATAATTTATGGAAATTTTTCCTTAATAATAATACACTGCTAATTGATAACTTTAGGATGGAAATTAGCAGCAGATTCTGGTCAACAGAGTGGTTCATCTTAGGAAGAATGATGGGTAGCAGCAAGTGAAAAGAGTGAGTTTAATCAGCCTGTGGGAAGGATTACATGATAGGCTTCCTCGGCAGAGCCAGTTCTTGCCAACGAGAAGGCCCCACAGTCTCTAGTTGCATTTTTTCCCTCTACACAGTACAGCTCATGATATGAAAAAAATACAATATTTACAACTGGAGAAATGCAAAACCCAGCATACATAATTAAGATCCTCTTCCCCTAAACCTTTCCAAATCATTGCTAAACAACCCTTCTATCTGACCTGGAACATTTGCAGCATGCAAAGTGCTATAGGGTTATTAAGTAACATTATTGATTGATGTCCTAGTGTTGTATCAATTCTGATTTTAAAACTCCCCAGAGTTCACCGTCTTTTCCCACTGCAGGGAGGCAGACAGCCCCGTGTGGAGAAGCAGCTCTCGCAGCTGGGAGCGGGGCAGCAGCAGGGGCCAGGGCTGATGCTGTCACCCCATGAAGCCTTGCTAGCTCTGTCCCTCTGATCACACCTCAGAGAGGAGAGTCTGAATGGTTCGTACCTGATTAACAACAGAAAAGCAAAATAAAAAAGTGAAGCCTGAAGAAACTCTTTTTTTTTTTTTTTTCAATACCACTTTCACTGTGCAAGAAGGTGCTTGTATGGCACAAGCACTTTTCCAGAGTGACCTGTACTTAAGCATTTCTCATTTAGAAAGACTCTGCCAAATCACTCCATGTCAGACTGTGGTCCCAGAAATCACGGCTTCAAAGACAGAAGTGAGAATAAGCTCACAACAAAGAGAATTAAAAATCAACAGCTCCCGTGTTTCCATGTGCCTACCTCAGCTGGCAGCCGGCTGCATCAGTGCCGACAGTCTGTCAGCAGGGTGTCACTCTTTCAGTTAATCCCAACGTTTACACATTTCTAAATTGTTAGTGTTTCCTACCCTCCTATAGTCATGCTCCACACAAAACATAAATCATGTTTCTGAGGTATTGTTTTTCTAGGCAATTTAGTAAAAGTGTATCACATGTGGGTTTTTTACTCTATAAACGACAAATTAACTTTGTCTGTGAAATGATGCACTTTTAAAATATACATTGTATTTTTTATTACCTCGCTATCAGCTGCAAATCTTCATGGTCAATGACTTTAGAAAGTAAATTGCAACTAATTACGGAAAGTGTTGTTAATCGATCCCAGAGAGCGTGTGTTGAGAACACTCACATAATTTAGGGGTTTGAACATTTAAAATTATACTTTAAAGTTTGAGTCAAAATTTGATACTCTTCCTTGGCATCCATCCTTTTGCAATCTCACCTTCCCTTGAACCTCACAACCTCCCACTTTTTATGTGCAATGTGCATTTTTTTTGACCTTGGTATTTAAAAGAAATTTATAGACGTACAAATATACACATTCACTTCTGTGACATTATATCTCAAAAACATTTCAGATGAAAGGCTCCAATGTACACACTACTCTCCCTGTGGAGGGGAGGTGAAAGCAAGGACATTACAGAAGTTCCTCAAGTGTACCACAAAATATTGCAGTGATGAACGCAGTAAAAGAAATTATATAAAAGAGGAAAGGAAATTGGTGGGAAAATTATTACAGGATTTCTTTAAAGGGAGACTCACAGAGAAAATATCCTGGGAAACACAGACCAGAAAGGAGATTTTTGAAACATGAACTTTTCCATTTTTCTCTGATATTGATTCTTTGGTGACTACTAGATGAAACACAAAAAAGGAAAGGATTAAATCTGGGACTCCATGAGTCCCTGGCAGGGTTATCTTCCAGAACCTTGCGGTGATGCTACAGGCTCCGCTGAGCCTGCATGATTCACCCTGTAGGATTTTATGTCCTGACGATATACAGCCTTTGACACAAAGGTCAGTTACTGATGTCCATAGTCTCATTATCCATCTCTCTACCTTGAAGGCAAGAAACAACATGATGGCTTTTCTTTAGCAGCTTTATTGCACTGTAGAAGTCAAAGGCTTGCTTATTTACCACTGGTTTCACTGGTATGTGGACAAGAATCACGGATGATGCATTTCAAACACTGTGTACAAAGCAAACCGCTTTTGCTGCCTAGTGGGGATCAGGTGGAGGAACTAGAGAGGATGCAAACAGAGCACGCGCTGCCTGCCCTGACTTCTTTTTGCCTGAAGCAGCTTCTGTATCCTGTCTCCCACAGTGGAGACATATATTCTGTAAGGAGGATGTGGCTATTTCATTTTCTGAGTGTTATGGAAAACTTCTCTAATTAGCCAATTGCTACCTTCGGCAAGGGCTTTCAAAGAAACATAGCTAATAAAATCAGTCTTTCAAAGCATGCAGCCAAAGGCTGCCAAAGAGAAGATACGTAAAACCTACTCAATAGGGTCAGGTTAACAGATAAAGTGCAGTATTATTTAAAATAAAACATTTATGAATTACAGCATAACTACTACTATTTTGAAAAATGGTAACAAAGTTGGTAATGATACAGACATTTGATCTTGTAAGCCTGCAAAGAAAGACACTCAGGAGAGCAGGACAAAGCATAAGAACTTTCTGAATCCAAGTGAGAATAGCCAACAGAATAAAACTACAACTGTCTATTAGCAATTGTATACGCTGTAGCTTTTACTACTGTTTGCATGGTCAACACTATTTGTATTGAGCATGGTACACTTAATACAGCACTCCTAGGAACAGACATCCTTTTGTTAAAAAAAAAAAAAAAAAAAATGTTTATGCCATTTTTGCCCTGCTGTTTCCATCACACAGATTCTGGTAGTTGTTTGCAATCACAAAGATACAATTACTATTGAGAGTGTTGATATGCCATTATTGTTAATCTTTATTATGAAAAAAACAAAAACAAAACCAAAAAACCAAACCAAACAAACAAGGCTCATGTGTATGTATTTTCATATAATTATGCTAGTTTCTCAATCACTTCTAATGTTTCCACAGTTTTCATCATTGCTAGCAAATCAACGCCTGTTCCAGGTCTTTTATTATTCCCATTTGAATCCAGTAGCAACACAGTAAGAGTCTAAAGTAGAAATGATGCTTTCATTAATTATTTACGCTGAAGAGAACTTAATACACCACAGCATGGGAAACCTGTCTGAAACAGAAAGAGGGAAGGTAGCAAAATTGAGAGAGCTGCACAGTGAGGATCTGGTCTGAGTTTGGGGAGCAGCAATGGAGATGGGAGAGGACACGGCAGGAGGAGACCTTGACGCAAACCTGCTGTTTACCACGGGCAGACCTGCAGGGACTGATAGGAAAACAATGTCTTTGCTGGGTTTATTATGTTGGATTTCTCTTTGTCTGGGGTTGTTCCAGAAGACTCTTCTGTCTCTTGAGAAACTACATCCCTAAAAGCCCAAATTTAGTCCTCAGAGTGTGCCAGTGCTTTACAGACTGGACATTTGTTTTCTGATGGTAAGTAAAGTACCAGGTCAAGTTACTGGAGATAACAGGATTGACGGGTTCTTTCCCGAGCTCACAGTTCGTAAGACCGGTCTCTCTATTAAGAGGACACACTTTAGCCTTGATTACTTGAAACAATATCTAAATGCAACCAAGCCCGTTAGCAAAGAAGTAGCAAAGAGCTAATTGCGGTTTGCAAAGCGCTAATTCCCACTCACGAGACAAATCCCTTCCAGCCCATTCTCCTGCACATGGCTCCTTCACCCTGATCCCTGGCTCATCTGCACAGGCAGAGAGCACAGACCATTTTACGCAGTGCTGGCAGCGAAGTGTGGCTGAACAATGATCCCCAGTTTGGGACCTAAAAACTACGCTGTGTCCCTTTCTCTGTAGACCAGGCTCACACTGAGACAAGGTGGTGTCAGAGGCAGGATTTCAGACTGGTTCTTCTCTAAGCCACCTCATGTGACTTTTGCGAGCTGTATGAGCCCATTTCCCCACTTGCTTTCCTCTAGTAGTAGATATTAGGCACAAATGTTCTGAGTCCGTCAGCATGTTTGTCTTCATCGAGCTCCCTGTCACCCTGCCCTTGTGACAGTCCTGCCATGCTACGCGGTAAGATGGACAAGGCTGCTCTTATAAAGAGGGCTGCAAACCCACAAAGAGCTTTGGATGCAACCCAGAGGTGAAGTGTCTCCTTTAGGGGCAACTTCATCCACGCCCCTGAACAGACAACCAAAGAGAAGATTAAGATGACTTCCTTCTCTGCCCCATCCCTTGCCTATTTCTCTTGCAATCAGCAGGTTTCTTCAAGTGCAGGGACTCCTATTAAACACAACCAAAACTGCACAGGCAGGGGCTGCCCACAAAGGGCTGCAGAAAATGACCAGATTTCCGGAATAATATACATACTTCCAGGAAAGATGGAGCACACAGTAAGTAGTAATTGGTACCATATCCCCACATACCTAGTGATCTGGGGAGCTCAATTAAATTACTGTGCTGTATTAAGAAAAGTATGTGACCACACAGTTAATGACACAGAACATGCACAGGGAGAGGAGCAGATCTAAAGTCACATTTCCAATGCCTGGGTTTTTTTGCTTTCTGAATGATTAATGATATTTAGGATGCCTTAATATGTCATTTTTGTCTTGAAACTCACAGGTAGTTTTTCACCTTGGAAAAAAAAAAAAAAAAAAGAGGCTTGACTGCTGCCCTAAGCAGAGAGGACCCTGAGTCGGCAATAAAAGACAAAGTCATGGTTAAGTTAATCTGCTTTCTGACTGAACTTCATACACAATCTTTGGAATATGGCAACAGGTTCATCTTGAAAAAGCATAAAAACCAGAAATGGGGACTTAAGAGATGAGATTTTCAGGCCTGTGTCTTTGCTATGCCATCTTTATAAGCTAGGCAAATAGCTCGGCCTAATACCTATTGTTGATTTTCTTATTCCCCCAAAGCCCTGTTCCATCCAGGAAAGACATATATTGATCAGGAAACAAATAATATTTAGCATATGAAAGATGGGTTTGAAAAGGCTGTGATCGTTGAGGCCATATTCGTGAGTACCCCAGTAATAGGGGTGCTGCATGTCACTGCAGCTGCAATGCCAAAAATGCAGCATGGCAAAACAGTGTCCCGTAGCGTGGCAGATTTTTGTTCTAACCCACTGTGAACACAACTGTCCTAAGACTAAGTTGTAGGATAATAACATGGATTATCTCAAGGGAGTAATTTTATACCTATACTAACATCCATCCATTCCATTGTACTGCCAGAAGGTTTTATATATGCTAATGATTTAACCAAAGTTGAAGGAAAGTTAATAACAGACCTTTTTCAACTCAATTGCTGTCTGAAAAATCAGTACCCCACTAAAATGCAAGTGACTCCCCTTCATCTCTGAGTCACAATATAATAATTTAATATGATTTGGTATGGAGCATGACTCAGTGCTGTTGAAATCCTTGGGACTGAGGTTGGATTGAAAATGTCAGCAGGCAAAAAGTAAGGTTTGGAATAATGTAGCAAAGAAGCTCAAGTTCTGAAGGGGCAGCTAGACACCACTGTTAATTATGAAAATTTCCTTCTGTTAGTTACAGCCAAGTGTTTACATCCAATGGGGAAAAGGTTGGTTCGTGCAAAAGAAAGTAGATGTCATACCAAGTGTAAGCAAGTGTCATGTTTGCCCACATCCAGGGCCAGTCTTATCACGCTTTGGGGATCACCTAGCCAGCGATCAGGACTATGGTCACAAGTACGATGGGCTAGAAGACAATGAAAACAGTCATTGTAAATGGGTGGCTTGCAGCTGCTGCTGGCAAAAGTAGGGAAATATCACAAAAGAATATCTTAGGAATATATCAAATGTAATGCTGTTGGAGATGTAGCATTCCCCTGTCATTCAGCATTATTAATGAGGGACGGAAATTGGTTTTGATGTTAGCTAGCACCCATGTGCAGGTGCAGAACTCGGCTGGCCAAAATGGAGATGTTTGAATTGTTTTTGAGCAAGAGCTGGCACAAAAAAAATGCACAGAAATGGGACTGCTATAATGACACAGAAATATGCAAATATGGGGACTTGGACCAGGGAACATCCACTGCTTCGTGCTCCCTGGAGAGAGATGCGTAATATCAAAGGTCTGGCCAGGAATACAGATGAAACAGTTTAAGCCTTAGGGAAAAAAGCATTGAGGACAAAGAGGATGCAACAAACTTCAAAGTGCAAGTAAAATGACTGCTGATTTCCACTAAAACTCTCAAGTTTAATAATCAATTATTATGTATGGAAGCAGAGAACTTTTTAGGTATTTCATACTCTGTTTTGGCTTCAAGGTGGATTCTGCATGCCTTTCAGCCAGGACTTTCCCAGATTAGGCTAATTCCTACAGTGTTTTACACAATTCCCCAAACTGAGATCTCGTTCTGCAGAAAAAGCCCATCTCTCATCATTTCCCATCCCATTATTTGAGGTGAAGTGTGAGCTCACCCTTGGGACTTCCATGGGTTTTGGCAGATGACTGAGGGAGAATACAAGTCGGTATCTGCTACAGTACTGCTTGTCCTCGAGGACAGAGGCCCAGTTCATGTTGTGAAAGGATGCGCACAGCGTGCCTCTCTGCTTGTGGCGGGCCGTGCCAGTACCAACACTTAACAGGCTATAAATGAGCCAAGAAAATGTATCTTCCTGGCAGACATACACGTGGATACTATTTTAAGTATTTGGGCTTTTTCTTATGTGACAGAATCAGAAATCAACACAATATCATTAGAAATGAATATGCAAACGAAAGAGATGAGCAAGGTTTGGGGTTAGCCTGGATACAGCAAGACGTGATGGCAAAAGGAAGGCACTGGAAGATGAGAAGGGAAATGAGGAAGTTGAGTGTTAAACACATTTTGCTGAAAGCGGGGGACAGCATGGAGCCTCTCTCCCCTCCTGCCACAGAAAAGCTGTAGCTCCTTGTTGGGATTTCAGCTCTGTTCAGTGGTACTGGCTGCTGGGCTGTGGGCTGGAAGCACCTCTCAGTCACGCTGTGTTTTCGCACAGCTGCCGTTTTCTGCGTCTCTTCCATATAATGCACTTACAAGCCAAATTCCAGCTTTAAACCCTGAGGAGTTGGGAGGTTTTGTTTGTTTTTGCAATGTCAGTTACTAATAATCAGCAGAAGTCATGGTTAGAAAAAACTTATTTAGTCATCCCAGAAAGCAGAAAAGTTTTTAGCTGATAGTTTTAAAAAAAAAAAATCCAGCAAGGAAACATAATAGGTTTCATCCCACTATCTGATCACTCCAGAAATTTGTAAAACAAATAAAAAATAGTGGTTTAGAATGAATAGACTTAATGTACTCTTAGTCAGTGTTGCTTTTTACTATAATGTTCTGAAACCACTGACTCCTAAGAAGAGAGACGTACAATGAAATAAAATTTCTCAATGTGATGTGTCAATAAAGTCTTCCCAGCAAAATAAATCATTTCAAATGTCCTTAAAACAAGTTGAATTCTCCTCTTATATACTATTCAAACATGCCGTTCCCCAACATATTCCCCCCTACATAAACTGGTCTTACCTGCCTGTGCAGGAACAAACTATGTTTGGTTTATATCTTGTTTGGATTTTTTTTTTGTTCTTTTTTTTTTTTTTTTTTATGTTATTTCTTGTTCAGAAATAGGCTGTAGATGCCCAGCAATGGCTTGCTTCGTGAAGATTATCTAGATGACTGCAAGCAGTTGAATTACTATGCTTTAAGAAGCTACCATCTCCCAGCTGAGAAACCCTCAGGCAAATCCCCTGATTTCTGTCTTAACATACGCATAGATGTGCACTCATCCAACAAAAGTTGTCCTGGAGGTTGGTCTCTTCATTAGCAAAGCAGGCAGCAATTGTAATAGTTTTCCTCTTCTTTGTGCATTCTCTAGAAAATTGATCTAGATTTCATTCAGAAGATGTAGGGAACTTTTGTTAAATTCTATTAACTGTAAAACAGAATGCTGGCATACAGCTAGTCAAAAGATAATAACTAGAAAAAACAATATATGCTATATTGAGTAGGAGCTCTCTAATTTATGCCATTAATTTTATTCTAACTTATGAAGTTCCTGTCCTGAAAATGCATAACATGGTCATTATTCTTCAGAAGGAGAATTCCCGTGTATACAGTAATTGATAGAACTGCTCCATATTGTATTAAAATAAGGGCGTGCAAGCTTTGAGAACATCATTGTAAGTCAGTAAGTGTGCGTGAAATACTATTCTCAGTACACACATCTCAAGTACGGAGGTGACAGAAACTTTGCTCCCTGTCTCTGAGCTTAATAATGCTCCTGTGGTTTGACAATGCCAAGAAATTATAGCTCCTGCTGAAGCGCTTGATGCCTTGAATACAACCGGGACTTTCTTATCATTCCTTTCCTGTGTTGTCTAATGGACATTTCTAAGAACTGATGGTGGGCTTAGAAAATAAACAGCAACAAATAATCAGTATAGCCTCCCTCTCATTTTTGGTGAAACCAAGCATTAGAATAAGAAACGGCAAAACCAGCAAAAACTTACCAGCAGCAGTGTGGGATGGAATACTTGCACTTTAAAATGACATCTTTTCACAATTTCATAACACGGGGTTTACATCTGTTTAGACTACTTGATATCCTACAAGGATGAAAAGGTGTCCAGAAGAGTCAGATGTCCAAGCCTTACCAGCCATGGCTTTGCCCCAGTACGTGATCTGAGGAGTAATTTGTATTTGATTCAGCTTGCTCTGTGTTTCTTGCCCAGGAGAGTGATTCAGGTATCCAATATTTCATTCACATTAGATGGCTGTGAATAGCTGTTAGCATGCTCTAAAATACTAACATTCATTACAATTAGTTTCTATGTTGGTTAAGGATTACTTTGCATTTGGAAAAATGGTAAGGTTCCTACCTTGTTTTTCAGAAATTTATTTCCTTGTCTATAATACCATGTGCTTTGAATTTGCAGTTTACAGTACAATACTTACTTATCCTTTGAGACATTATAATGATTATTTAATACCACAAACAGAAAAGTACAAGCACAAAGTTGCCGTGTTGAAGTGCAAGATGACTCTTGGAAACATGAATCAATCGAGCAGATGAGCATTATGTTAAACAAATCCACAAAGTAGGAATGGTCCCAAAGAATATTACAAATATTTCCTGAAAATGAGTCAGCAAAATAACCTGGTAGGTGAGGGGAAATAACCACATTTTCTTATTCTGGAGTAATGAATTAGTTGCAAATCACTGATTTAAATAAGCATGGATAATAAGACCTGTATCAGAGAAAAGATGCAAGTTGTATTTGAACAAACACTGAATTGCTAATTCCCAAGTGTGTGTTACAGCTGAAATCAGAGGAATGTGGGAAATGTAAAGAAAGGGACATTCTGAGCCATGTAGTCCCTTGACATATAAATTGATTTGGTGAAACTTAGGCTGTTCATGTTCATCTCTGAAGTCCACTACAATATTCTTTCCCATCTGCATTCATTCCCTTTCTCTCTGAGAAGTGACATTTCTCTGTTTGCTTCTCTGCCCAGATCATTGCCTCACATCACCCCTTCCCTACGACTCAAGGATCCCACTGTAGTATTTGGAAAGACTCTGCATTTTCCTTTTTAAAATTCCTCCTCAAGCCTCACTTCTGCCAAATAATAGTGTTCAGGGATGAGGGAATACTGCCAATAGCTGGATTATCAATAATTACATCCTCCTAACATTTTAGCATCATGTCTATTGACAGATTCAACATGTTCAGCATCATGTTCCATTTCTTTCTGAAATACTTTGCCCATAGCATACAGTGCAAAGGCCACAGAGCCTGTACCATCTATATATACTCTCACAGGAGGCATCATTTTCTTCTCTAGCAGACAATCGAGAGTCTGCAATGAATCACATAACAACTGCCCTGAAAGAAAAATGAATATGGCAGTCAGAGACAGTAGATGACACTAATGGTGTTTGTTTTTTATAAATAATATATTGGAGACATGACTCAAATATGGTTCAGGGAAAAGTTTTAGCACCATCATACATTATTTCCTCTCTGATTTAGAAACAGCCCTCTGGATCTGAAAGCGAACAAAGATACGTCATCCGTTTGGTTATCCAGGAGTTGACATTCTATTGTGTTCATAAAGACTTTATTCTTCCTGATTCCCTGCTCTCATGTGATCACAGTTAGCATTTCTCCACATCAAGAGGACTCCTCCTGGGGATTAGCTAATGAAAAGTGCTGTAATTCAAGAAATGCATCCCCTTTGGCTGCCGTTACTTGCTTTTCTTTGGCAGTCAAACAAATATTGATATTTGAGGGCCTCATCTACTGGGTGAAAATTCTTTCTTCAGTCTCTCATATGGATGCAGATTAATAATGCATGTAATCCACTCACACTCAAAAATTGTGATTTTATATTTTGTTGCAAAAGCGTTTTTTCTATTTACTTTTTTTTCCAGGTGAAAAATAGATCGTTCTTTGCCATGGCCTCAGCTTTGGGAGTTAGGTTGCTCGGGACAGAGTGCAAACCTGATTCTGTCACTTGTATTTAAGCTAACAAGGTCGTACAGCCAGACATGTTTCTGTTCACAGGGACATGGCTGGGGAAAAAAAGGGAAAATTCCAAATTTCTTAAAATAGTTCAGAGATGTATTATTTCTTAAAATCATTAAAAATAAACAAACCAAACCAACCAACCAACCAAAAAACCGCTGAAACCCCAACCCAGCCCCCAGCCATCCCGTGGCAGCGCGGCTGCAGTCAGAGCTCCTGTAGCTGGCCTCCCCGTGAGCCCTGCGCAGCTAACCCAGCCTGCCGCCCCGTAGGACCGGCGGCCTCTGCTTTGCGCTCCCTCAGGCCTTGCTGCTTTTGACAGAGCGCCAGTCCCACCCTCCTGCATCCAACCACTGCACAAAGCCGATGGTACCAGGGTGGTATTTAAACCAGTAAGGACCTGGAAGGCCACAAGATGATAGCTAAAACTTTACTACCTCGGGAGAAATCTGAATACCGGCCTCAATTATGTATGCTTTGGAGGGGACTGCAAAATATATCACAGACATAGGCATTTGGACTTGGCTGTGTTAGATTAACGGTTGGACTTGATGATCTTATAGGTCTCTTCCAACCTAAATGATTCCATGATCCCATGATTCCTGTCACTGGCTTTTGGTGGCAAATACCTGTTGAGACACAGGTGGCTGAAGAACTGGAGGGAATAGATCTGGATAGAGTAGACAACCATCTTAGAGAGGAGAATGCCATGAATCCTGTCAAGGTGTCCTATAAGCACTTTGGTACCATTTTTGCATGTCCATATCCCCTGTAATCTACACTAAGATTGAACCTGTAAAACCTATGGTAGCTATAGGTAGCGTGTTGTCTGAGGCGTGGGAATACAAGGAGGTCCTTCCTCATTGAGAAATCCCCAAACAAAACAAAACCAGAAACAAAATAGGGCATCTCAGACCTTGGAGAAAATCTCAAAAACAGCTGAATGAGTGCTGCAAGATGTATTGCACAAAGGACATTTGTCATACTGTGCATTTAAGTAGCATATTGATTCTCTTTACAGGTTATTTAGTATTCTGGGTATGTCAGATCTGGATTTCATTTGCATTTGAAAGACACCTGGTATGGTCAGAAGAATATTGAGAGGAATTAATTCATCTCATCCTGCATTAGGAAACCTCTTTCATGATTTCAGATATTAAGTTCTGTAACAGTCATAGCTTGCAATTAATTGCTTTCAATGACATTTTCTTGTCCGCATACCTTTGCATAGAGAAATTTTCTATACTGTCATTGTACAATTATCTGATCTATCTAGTAGAGTTGAACCATGATATCCAGTACCACAATATGTGAAAATTAGTCAGTCAAGGCAATAGTAATTGATTTTTGAAGCTGATAATATTTGCTATATCTCTTTGATTTGTGACAGTGACTTCTGACATCTTCAGTCCTTGAAAACAGGAGTGGAAACTGTTTCCATTTCTGGTGTGGTCTCTTCCCAGGATAAGGCCGCTCCAATGGCACTTCAATCACACCCATCCCCAGAGGAACCACTGCAGAAAAATGTAGCGTTCATTTCCAGACAGAGGTAGCCATGACAAGTCCAACCACTGACATTCAGGACTGTTTCTGTGCTTCTTAGAATCTATTTTTATCAAGTAAATAATTAAATGCAAGACACACACCTCCCTATGTTACATTCCTTACATTTTCACACTGAAGAATTCAGCAGATCTGGCCATTGGCATCTGGTTGATACTTTCTTCTCAGCTCTTCTCCTCAAGGGCAGAATGATAATGAAACCAAAACAATTGTGCCAGTAATGCAAGAATTTCAAGAAATCAGCTTAGTCTAGTTCATAGAAAAGTGAGACATTCTCAAATGCAGGAATCTGTGCTTGTTAAGAAGGCTTGCGTATCAAGATGAGGCTAAAATAGTTACTAACCTCACCCTCTGAGATATTTATCCACTTTGATTCACTGAGCTCAGGAGAGAAGTTTTGCCTGCTCCAACCTACAGCTGTATTGACTTAAACACAAGATAAATACATCCAAGTCTTACAAAGCAAAATTGAAGTTTCACTCTTGATACTTTGAGAAATTTTAGAAAATTATTTAAAACTCATAGAACTAAACAGGTTATTTATGCTTATTTATAAAAGCTTACCTCTTAAAAAGGATTGTTTAAAAGAACATTTTTTTGAGAAATAGTTACATTACTCCTTAGTAAACTCAAAAATGAGTGATTAGGCCTTTCTTATAATGCTTTCACTAACTTTATTTTCAATCATTTCACAAAGTATCAGAAAAGTATAACCTTTTTTTTTAAAATAATTTATTGCACAGCACAAGTGCAGATACAGATTGATGTTACTATTTGTTTCATTTCCCATTAAATTTGCATTCCAAACCCTCAGGATATTATTATTCATAGCCATCTATGTTGCAGTAATTCTTAAGAGCAATAAGGATTGAAACTTCACAGTGTTAGATGTGTTCGTACATACAGCTTCATACAAAAAGTTTATCATGTAGATAGATCGGCACGAGATGAAACAAAAGGGTGACCATAGTTACACATACTTGATTGGTAGACAACAGAAGGTATAGATGGAAATGGATTTGCCCCCAAAAGCTATGGTAGAGCCAAGAACTGATCTCAGATTATTTGAATATAGCTAAAATATGCTGTGAAATTTTACTCTTAAAAGAAAAAAATGTTTGTGTTCCAGCTCTTGTGCTCTCCAATGAACATGAAAATCAAGGCCACTTTAAGGGCATTTAAGTACAAAAGATTACAATATGGGAGCAAAACTGAGATGTTACTGCCTCTTGCAAATGCATAGTACTGGATTCAAGAAACAAAGTATTTGACAGTAGTGAAAATTAATGGTGGACAATTCTGGCACAACACCAGAATCTAATATCTAGTATATTGACATAATTTTTACTTCTTCTAACTGAGTCTGCTGGAATCTGCTTTATTTCAGCCAGCCCTTGTTCCCTTGCAGGAATAGTTGACATAGTGTATTATAGTAATTAATCAATATCTGATTAAACGAATGAAGCTGTTTCATTACTTCAAGCCCAGATTGGATTGCTGCGGCCATAACGGGAAAACAATTTTACCTTGCTGTGGGGAAACCCCCACCCTGCTTCCAAGCTGTGATACCTATTGTTCAGCTTCTTTGGTTGGAGAGGAAGATTTATGTCTCTCCTTTCCCAGCAGCAGTTAGGAAAGAAGGCAGAGGATTAACCAACCATGGGGTGGCTGTGGCTTTACTTTCCCTCTGAACTGAGTGTGCAGTTTAAATATTGTCTGCTAGGGAAGGAGACGGAAGGAAGGAGGATTTCTAGAAACGGGCATTCTGAACCCAGGGCAGTGGAAGTGGTCCTTGTCCATATTAGCCATGCCACATCACCAAAAATGCAAGCCCTTATATTGGGCCTATCACGTATCACTTTGTTGTGAGATTGCTGAGATCAGTGCCACATCTTTACCAGCTTCTGGCCTGTCATTTTGAGGAGGCAGAAGAAGAAACAAGGTAGGTTCCAAAACTGCATTACTAACACCATTAGTTGCTGGTGGCCCAGTGTCTGGCTGCTGCAAGTGGCTGCAACTCCAGTGTCCTCGGCGGAGAGACTGTGAGTCCCTTCTCTAATTGCAACACACAGGAGGGCTGTGCTGCTTCCTGCTTTTCTCATCTTTTCCCTTTCCATATCTCTAGCTTCATTACTGAGAAGAAATAATGCACCAGAGCTAATAAAGTCATTTTGCAGCACCAGCACCAGTGCACCTAATGGGAAAGGAGCATCACTGGTCCCTTTGAAATAGCACAAGCAGAGTTAATGGAGTCTAGTAGCCATGGGAGTTACTGACTGTTTGCTTCTTGACCAGGGAGAAGTACGGTCCTGGCATTAATTTTGTTAATGGGAGATTAAGAAACTGTATTTCCACCAGCCTAACAAACCTTGTTTGAGCGTTTCTGTATCATAGTACTGGCTCTTCTATGTCCCTTGAAACTATGTACAGAGGTATTTTGAAAATATTACAAAACCAGACTTAAATTAGCTTAGTGCTCCACAGAGCTATTCAATGCAAAATCTAGCTCTTATATGAGAGATGTGTCTGTTTAGGTTGATTTTGCACAGTCAGTGCACACACAGAGGTGTGATGTTTAGGAGGAGAAGCTGCTGGTGTGTCCCCTTGCAGCGTTGCTATTGTTCTGCCTGGGCTGCAGCAAGTCAATGCAGCAGATCCGTCACCCTCAACCAGCCCCATCCATCTCCAGACAGAGCGGTCACGGTGTGGAGCCAGCCCTAGTCCCAGTCCTGCAGGCTTGGATGGGGCTGCAAGGGAGGAGCCTGCTCCCGGCTGTATTACAAGAGCCTGTTTCTAGAAACCTCCAGCTTTCACTTTGATCTTGGGCTAAATGCAGTTGGCAAAGAGTTGCTCATACTCCTGGTTCTAAACACAGCAGGTCCTCAGAAGGAGAGGGTTGCCTGCTACAGAGGAGGCAGGGGCTGAGCATCTTTGCAGCCTCAGTGACCTTCTCTCTTCTTCTCCAGGAGAAAGCGGCAGCTGACACAGACACCTGAGGGGATGGATATTGCCCACAGGTGGGCCATCTTCTGGACCATCTTCTTCAGGGCGTTTGAAAATGCCCTCACAATGGTTGTCTCTGGCGCACAGGCTGGGAGACAGCAGCGTGGTCTCGCCTTGTGTTGTGACTTCCCAGTGCAACCAAACCCGTTACATCCTCTGCAATTCCCACCCCAGGGCCGAGCAGCTCTCAGTTGGTGGTGCAGCCAGGATCACCTCTCCAGTGCCCTTGACTCCAATTTCTCCAGGCACTGCTGCCATCAGCGACGTAATATATAACCCCCTTGAGCAGCGAGGGAAATAGATACTAACTAGCTAACACGGCCCGTTTTGCTGGCTATAACTGGAAGTCAATGTGTCTAGGGGAAAGCGCAGCACTTAATCACTCACTTTGGGTGCAAATTTAGAGTGTGAAACTCTTGCCAAGTTGAATCAATTGTATAATTGGCTGGAATAAGTGATTACGAAGCTTTTTTGGCGTACAATTAGCTCTTTCTGTTTCCTTTTCCCAAGCATTTGCGAACCTTTTAGAAGCAACATCAACCGAGAGAAAATGATTCAAGAGAAAAAGATTCAAGGATCACAGGGCAATTTTTATACTTTAATGTTATCTGCACTATAAGGAACATGGCAGGTTCCACATTTTAAATTTGGGGAATCAAAATGAATGCTTTTAAGAATTGCCTTTCACACTAAGTGAAAGTAAGAGCAATGACTGACTGTAAGAAGGGTAAAGCATCTTCCCAATGTCAGAGATGGATTGTGGGTTAAATGTTGACCCCTGGCTGTGTTTTCTGGTGGTCTTTGTTCTGTAATAATCAGATTTAGAAAAACTTATGTAAGGCAGTTGAAAGTAATTCTATTATATGCAAGGCGTATCAGGGAGCACAAGTGACATATTTATGGACAGTCAAAAGACAGGAGTAACACTTTGGACATATTCAAATGACCCCTTCCCATCATCCTTCAGCAGCACAGGACATATAGACAAGGTTCTAGACTTGCAATTCTTCCTACTTTTTTGCAATTTTAGGAGAAATTGTGGGTGCATTACGTAACCTACATTGACCTTCACAATGTGATAGATTCAGCTGTGATGGGCCTAGACAGGGAGTGGGAGGCAGAGGAGAAAACTCACAGATGAGGATCTTTTACCTTCAGACAGATTTCATCTTGTTCTTATAACAAGATGTGAGCAAAGCTGGGAACTGCACCGGGCCCTTCCACGGGGCCTGTGTACAAAAGCTATTTGCTGTTTCCATGTCGAATGCCCCGCAGCTGCCCCATAATACTGCAGAGACATGGTGAGGCTGAAGAGAGGGCGGACTCTGGGGATGGGGAGCACAGCAGGCAGCACTTAGCACCTCTGTCTAAGGCACCTAATGCCACCTGTTCTCAGGTATTGCAATAGGTGGTCCAATTTGGCAGCCTGTTTCATACGACTCCTCTTTGCACTTACTAGAGCTTGAGCTCCATCTCCTCTTTTAAGAGACTGTCATGCCCATTTAAACACAAAAGGGCGAGTAGAGGCAGCGTTTGGCCACTGTAAGCCTGGAGCGGTTTTCACCAGCGTTGATATTGGTTCTTACCAGCTCATTGAGGCAGAAGTTGGAGCAGGGGTTACTGGTGGTGTAAATCAGGAGTATCTAAGCTGGTAGAAAAAGCCACTCTGGACCACTCAAAAATATATAAAACTACACCAAAGATTACAGAAAGTCCTTGCTTTAAGTGTCTTAGATACACAGTTGCTAATGCATGCAGTTAATTAAGTCCTTATGGGAAAACTAAGTCAAGTATTATGCACAAAGCAACCAATTTATTGCAAGTTTAATCCATATAATAATATGAATATTGCTGGAATATTGGATTTACATAGAACCTATTGCTGTTTTATGTTAAATTATTTTCATCATTAGTCTTGGAATATTTACCAAATTATATAAGATGCATATTTCCTGAAAGCAGTAACAACTCTTCTGTATACTAAAGATTTCTAGTATATTAAATATTTTGACTGATTTCACATGCAGAAAGTAGTAAAGGTTTGAAAAAAGAGTGGTCAATTATGTTCTAACGATGGTGCTGATGTGGTGGGTACTTGTTCACTGGAATAGTCCTGCTGAGTTTAATAGGATCAATCACATAAATATGGTTACCGGTGAATGTGTAAGTGGGAAGAGCCCAGGTCTGCAACACTGTCTTTCATAGGGACACAGCAGTCCCTCGTTGTCTCAAGGAAGAAACTAGAGCAAACCTCTTCATTGGGGCTTTCTGACATTGGTCAAAACCATCTAGCCCCCATACTTTTACCTCAAGTGTAGTCACTAAAAAGGAGGACAGCATTCACCTTTGGGCCACCTAATATAAACCATGTGGCTGTTAGTTGGAAAAAAATAAAAAAGTAGAACGTGTGTGTAGCATAGTGATCTTTCTGTACTTCATCTATTAAGTGTCTATGACCATATTCGTTCACAAAGAATTTGCATCAGCCTGTGCTTGTTTATTAGGAGTGGGAGAAATAGTACCAAAACTTCTGGTTTGAAGGAATGAGGAAGAAAGAAGGAAAAGGTTGTTCTCTACCCAAATCTTTATGGAAATATGAAGATACATGCTGCAGAGCAGTGTTGTTTTCACTTCTTTTGTTAATTTGCAATTTTTTCCCCAATTTCAAACAGAGCAGAGAGGATATCTCTGTCAGGAAGAAACTGTGCTCCAGAATGGATCAGTTGATCTCAAGGCCAACAGAGCTGATTTTCATCAGCCAGTCTCCTTTAATCTGAATGTGATCTCCTGGCCCTTCTGCTTCAGCAGAGTTGTACCTCAGAAAGAGAGAGCAGCCAAAGCCACAAACTCTTTGCATTTGCATGGCTCTGCGTTGGAGGTGCTGCTGGTTCCCGTGGGAAGCAGAGCAATCCTGGTCCCTGCTTTCCGCTCACTGGCAGAGCCTCTCTGCAGCAGAGGGAGGTTTGCTTGATGTCCTACTTATGGGGACACATACATCAAATATTAAGGGACACACAGGTCTTGGTCAAACAACCCGTCCAGCTGAGCCCTATATGGCACTGCTGTTGGTACTTTAGGGTAGGGTGGCCACATCTCTGCAGGACAGCCCAGACAGACTCACAGAAATTATTACCCAGAAACTTAAACACCAACTGCTTTTATCTCTATGTACATCTTCTACATGAAAGCACCATAACATGGATGGAGGGTGATAATGCAGTAACAGCACGTGAGCTCCCAGCTTGCAAACCAACCACCAATTTTCACCTGTCTGATCAATTATCCAGTACACCAAAAAATTGCAGGGGTACAAACATAACAGGTTGGTGGAGTATACTGGCTTGGGGTTTGCCTGTCACTGGGTTTACGCTGCACAGAGTGGGCAAAATCAGCCATGTATGATCTTGCTTGGGCAAGAAGTGGTTTCTCATAGCCCAGAGAATTCAAAATGAGTAATGGCTCCATTTAATGAGCCAGTCTGGCCTTCTTACTATTGAATGGCAATCGCCTGTGCTAGGAATATATTAGAGAAAGAAAAATAAACAGGAAAAAATATCTATTTTGTGAGCAATTGCAGCTGTCAAGCTGCTCTCAGACTCTTCCTCATTTTTAGTTTCATCATTGCACAAAAGATGTTTGTTTCAGTCTCTCCCTCTCCAGTCTGGACTGCCTTCTTTCAGGGATTTAGACATTTAAAGCAGAGAGGAACAAAATGTAATCCCAAGGCAGCCAGCAGCTCCACGAAACCTGGAGTTTCCAGAGAGGACAGAGGTCAGTGCAAATACTTCAGAAAGAGATGTTTCAGAAGAGATCCATGCTGGGCACAGAGACCTCTAACATACCCAGAGCAAAGTGTTAATGGGAGGTGCAGGGACACAAGTCCGTCAGCCAGAGCAGGAGAGGCACAACCAAAGCCACCCAAACACCGTATTGTCTCATCTGTAGCTAAAATGATAATTGTCTTTCCTGTTCTCCTCCTGGCAGCCTGTCTCTAACCTGTTTGAAGCAGGGTCTGGACAGTTCTGGATAAACAAGGTTTAGTTCAAGATTGATTAATTTGTTTAATTCTAGAGAGAAATATTTTGGTTGGGAAATGCTGAACAGATCCTTAGACGCCTCCAAGGGTAGGGCTGACTATTCTGCATAAATGCTCAGAGTTTAATAGGGCCTACGTACCAAGGTGAGCCCTTACAATTATCTTAACATTTCTCCTCAGCCATCAGAACAGCAGTTCTGCTACACCACAGACATAAAAAACTCCTTTATTAATCAAAAGTTTTCTCCCACCCAACTTTTCTACCAGCTGTAACCAAAATCCGCCTGTTCCCATGGGAGCTGGCATAGCTTCCCCAGCCCGCCAAGCCCGCCTGGGAGCAAGGGGGGAATTTTACGCAGCACTTTGCAGGTCGCCCCAGGCATCTGGTTCAGGTGTTCCTATAGGGAGTGCAGGTAGTCCTTGCAGGACCTCCTACAGTGCTGGCATAGGCATGAGGCAAGCTAACGCCAGAAACCGCCAGAGACTAGGCGGACTATCTGCTGGTGGGAGATGGTGAGTGATTGTCTTTGCATCACTTGGTTGGTTTTTTTTCTCTTCCCTTCACTTATTAAACTGTCTCTATCTCAAGCTATGAGTTTTTCTTACTTTTACTCTTCTGATTCTCTCCCCCACCCCACTAAAGGGGGAGCGAGCAATCAGCTTGTAGATGCTTAACTGCTGGCTGGGGTCAATCCACCACAGGTTATAGAAGTCATTGCTTTCCTGGAGCTATGAGATTACTTTAGTGGGGTTTTCTGGAGCATTTCATGGGTTTTCTTGTAATATTTCAGCAATGAGTCAACTACTTCTGCTGCAAAATAGATGACAACAGTAGTTAAACAGGTTTAACCAGATATTTGTATTGGTACAGCTTGTCTAAAGTGTTGCCATTCATGAGATACTCTTCATGCTATTTTCTATCTCTAAATAGAATCATAGAATCATAGAAT
>KL276545.1:0-24841 GCA_000699545.1 Podiceps cristatus | reverse complement strand
GGGGGCGGCCCGGCTCAGCCAGCCTTCGGCAGGATTTAGCTCTCTCTGTGTTCCTCACAATTTAAACTTTCCTTTTCCTTTTTTCTCTTTGAGCCAAGAAGCGACTGCAGGCTGGTGCAGCCCAGCTGCGGCTGCACAGGGGAAGCTACTGCAGTCACTCCTGTCCCCCGTGTTAATGCCTTTCACAGTGTTTGGTGGCAGTGGGAGCGCCCATGGCAAATTGAGATGCTATTTAAGGTGTTAAAAAGAGATAAGTATATACATAGATGAGATAATTATATATAATACATATATGAAATAATTAAGGTAATTATTATATGGACCATGATGAATGACACATGGGTTATGGTAGACCCAGCACAGAGCACCTGCAAAATGAGAAAATGCAAACCCAGATGTGATAGTGAGTTTGAAAACTTAAGAAATCAGGTTTTAGAGACAAAAATGCCATTTTACCTCTGACAGTGCAGTTTGTCTGCTTGCCCTGTGAGGGTGCTCAGGCTCTTTCTCAGCATCCACATCTCCTGGGCCATAAGGTTTGCAGCCATGGGGCTCAGTGGATCTGAGGTTTGGCATCCTCATCTCATTTTTGGGGAAGGGGGAGATCATGGCACGCGGACTCCAGGACGGCCTTCCTCTGCCACTGTGCCTCTGCTTGGCACAACGCACTTCCCAAGAGGAGGCAGCAGCAGTCCTGCCGAGATGGCCGGGCAGTCTGTGCTCCCTTTGAAGGGAGGAGGGTGCTTGGGCAGCGCTGCTCAGTTTCTGCACAGGTTACAGGTTACAGTGAGCAGAAGACAGTGACAATATCAAAAGCAATGAACCTTCTGTGCAATTGCCTGCAAGGAATATCCCCTGGAGATGGTCCAGAGGCATCGAGGATGCCATAGCGGCCAGTGTTCCTGAGGCAGGTAGCACTCGGTGTCAGTGTCCCCCGTCTGCTTTCCAACCCAGGGATACTTTGATGTGCAGAAGAAGAATTCAGAGCGATCTATTAAAATGCAACTGATTGATGCTATCAAGGAAAAGGGCAGACATCCTTTTACCTGGTACCCAAGTTCATCAGTGTGGCACTCACTGTGGGCCTGGCCTCTTCCTGTGGTGCAGAGTTCTCACAGCAAGGAATGAAATCGGCCACCCCGTGCTGCCCAGGTCTTCCTTGCTCTCCTGGCTGGGACAGTGTCATCCTCTCTCCCGCTCAGGGTAGCAGCATCACTGTTCCTGTCATGGCATGGAAGATCTTACCTCCTGCATAAAAAGCAGCAGTACCAGCTCAGCATCCCATTTCCACTGAGATCATAGAATCATAGAATCACAGCATGTTTTGGGTTGGAAGGGACCGCTAGCGGTCATCTAGTCCCACCCCCCGCAGTGAGCAGGGACACCATTACCCAGATCAGGTTGCTCACAGCCCTGTCCAACCTGGGCTTGAATGTTTCCAGGGATGGGGCCTCCACCACCTCTCTGGGCAACCCCTTCCAGTGCTTCACCACCCTCAGCGTAAAGAATTTTCTCCTTACATCTAATCTAAACCTACCCTGTTTCAGCTTGAAACCATCACCCCTTGTCCTATCACCATTGTCCCTACAGATACAGGCTCTTAAACACAGGCTGCCTTGCCAGAGCCCTCCAGCCCCCCGGCACCACTTCCCCGGCATGTGTGGGGCTGGGGAGAGGCCAAGTCGTGCGCACTGCTCCTGCCTGAGCCGAGCAGGCACCGGGATGGAGGAGGGCATGTTGGGTGCTCATCTGTGCTCACTGTGGGCTCCGTGTCATTGAGCATGTTAATTAGAGGCATTTTACACTGGAAACGCACACAGCTCCCAAGGGCCTGTCTCTATTAACAAAAGCAAAACGCAAGCAAAGACACATTTAGGAACAGATTCAGAGCAGATACCCTGCAGTCCCACACCTTTGTCCCACAAATGGATACTCAAAGGTACCAGACTGTTCCACCTGGCTTCCATAGGCAGAAACTGATAGAAGCAGAATATCAGAGAATATAGATTGAAAGCTATTCAAAACTGATAGAAACAGGGACTGATAGAAGTTCATAGTTTTTCTCTTAAACTGGTGTTGAAACAGCCCTTAACCTTGTTTTGACAGCAGCGTGTCATCTGGGACCGGCTGATTTACCTGTGCTGGTTTTTCCTACGCAAAAGCTAACTCGCGTGTGCATGGAGAGAGGAGTTTAGGTGTCAGCGGATCAAACACTCAGCATCACATTATTGTCACAGTTGTAAGCGTGGTAGGAACTGTGTGTGTTCTCTGCCATTCAGTGGTTTTCACTTAGTTTGAGACTCATCCCACTTTAATATTAGGGACTTGCTAAAACCACCTGTGTTGGTGGCAGAGGAGGTGGGAACTCCCCCTTGGACAAAGGTGTCCCCAGAGATGAGCTGATTCTCGAGGGGGTTGGGGGGGTGGGGTGGTGGGGCTATTCACCCCAGTGACTTCTCTTCTGATGGTGCTCGGTTAGTGCCTAAATTTGGGCTGGATGAAGGCCCCGTGGAAACAGGGGTGCAGGTGGGTAATTCAACAAGACCTTAGCACGTGGGTGTCTCTGGCACGGGAAGTAGCTGAACATGAAGGGAAGCTTTGCAAGGCAGTTTTAGAGGGGCTGGGGGCTGTTTATAGAGGTTAGTATTTGGAAAGGTTTCCTTTTTCTTTATCTTGATCCTCTGAGAGTGCCGAAAACCTCCCGCTGCCCCAGGCAGGAGGGCTGGCAGCAGGGAAAGGGTGGGAGTCTGGGGAGGAACGCTGTGCTGTGCTGGTGACAGGTGCGACAAAAGGAGCTGGATGCAGGGAACTGAGCATGTGTGTGGTAAACATGCATTGCGGTGATTTAAAGGCAGTGATGTTCTGGCTGAGAGAAACCCCATTTATCAGATTGATAGCTTGGGAGCCTGACTCTATTAGTGGCAAAGTAAAAAGAAAGCCCATTCATTTTTATCTAACAACCTTGTTTTCCCCTTTTCAGAAGAATCTGACAGAGCTGAGGTCCTTCGGGTCGCCGCCTTCAGCTGTCAGCAACGTCACTGCGGCCGTGATGGTGCTGATGGCCCCAGGAGGGAAGATTCCCAAGGACAGGAGCTGGAAAGCAGCGAAAGCCGCCATGGCCAGGGTGGACGGCTTCCTGGACTCCTTGATCAAATTCGACAAGGAGAACATTCATGAGAACTGCCTCAAAGCCCTTCAGCCTTATTTACAGGATCCCAAGTTTAAACCTGAATTTGTGACCACCAAGTCGTACGCTGCGGCTGGCCTCTGCTCCTGGGTGGTAAATATTGTACGCTTCCATGAGGTGTACTGTGACGTGGAGCCGAAGCGGCAGGCTCTGAGCAAAGCCAACGCAGAGCTGGCGGCTGCCCGGGAGAAGCTGGCCAACATCAAGGCCAAAATTGCTGTAAGTGCTTGCCCTTTGGTGGGACCCATCACGCCAGTCACTGCTTGGGGAGAAATCTTTTTCTTTGGAGAAAGTGTTTCTCTACAGTCATGTATCTTTTAAGGAGGGGGGTGGGAATCCAAAGATTCAGTAGATTGTGGTCTTTCATATCCCTTTTATTGCTGCTTTTTGCATTTCATCTGTTCTGCTTCAGCCTTGCTTACTCCTTAATAGGAAGGCTAATTATTAGTTCTTATTATTCCTACCTAATTTTTAAAATGTAATTTACCGCTACTCATGGGTCCTCAGAAAACTCGTTATCTCAAACCAGTGTGTTCCTGGTGTGGTGCACAGGGGCAAGGCAGGGGAACCGGAGGCGGATTCAGAGTGCTGGTAGCACAGAGCTGGGCTGGGCTGGCTCCCTGTGCTCGGTCCCTGGCGCTGGGCATGTTTTGTAGGATGAAGACTGCTCTAGTAGGAGTCTAATAATTTGTCACGCACAGCTCCCTGTCGGCATAACTCATGCATCATCCTTATTTAGATTTTTGTTACTGAAAAAAAAAAAAAAATTAAAAATCGCTTAATAGAAGAAATTACTATGTGATTAAAAGTGCATTTCTACAGGGACTAGCTTCTAGCCTCGCTCCTTTTCCTTTGGAAAATTTTGTTAAAACACATGCTGCTTTTCTCCTCCCCTCCCTCCCTGGCCAATACCTGCTAATAGCAAAGTGTGGAACCAGCCTGAGAGACCTCGCCAGCCCGTCCCTCAGACGGCAGCACAGTGTCCCATCACGCGCCTTTCTCCGGGTACCTCCTGATGCAGGCAGTCACCCAACCACCGCTTGGAATCACAGACTGGTTTATGTCGGAAGGCACCTCTAAAGCCCATCTAGTCCAACCCCTGCCATGAGCAGGGACATCTGCAACCAGATCAGGTTGCCCAGAGCCACATCCAGCCTGGCCTTGAATGTATCCAGGGATGGGGCTTCTACCACCTCTCTGGGCAACCTGTGCCAGTGCTTCACCACCCGCATGGTAAAAAATTTCTTCCTTGTATCTGGTCCGAATCTCCTAGCCTTCAGTTTAAAACCATTTCCCCTTGTCCTATCACAGCAGGCCCTGCTAAAAAGTCTGTCCCTATCTTTCTTATAGTTCCCCTTCAAGTACTGAAAAGCTGCTATAAGGTCTCCCCGCAGCCTTCTCTGCTCCAGCTGAACCCCCCACCTCTCCCAGCCTGCCCTCTCAGCAGAGGGGCTCCAGCCCTCAGATCATCTCTGACATCTCCTCTGAACCCTCTCCAACAGGTCCATGTCTCTCCTGTGCTGAGGACTCCACAGTTGCACGCAACACTGGGGGGGGTGGTGTGGGGGTGGTGGTGTGCGTGTAAATGACAAATAACTCAATAGAGTAAAAATAAATAAAAAATATTGACAAATAAGTCAAAACATTGACTTAAAATCTGCTTTTCTTAAGCTGCTGTGGATCTGGAATCCCTCTTCACGAGCAAAGGATCTTCTGTGGCTGTGCCTTCATACTGACAGCACAGTTTGTGCAAAATCCCCTTTCAGAACCCAGGTGTGCTGTCAGCTGGGCTGACAGATTTCTCTTTAAGTGGCTTTGAGATACCCGCCTGGAGAGGGACAGCACGGTCCCTCCAGCTGAGCTCACCTGAGATGAGTACTCATCTCTTCCAGCAGCGCATCTTCCTGTTAAAAAATACATAAGTCTTTTCATGCCTCCTAGGGCTTATTATTCTTAAAATGCTTACTACACTTTTTAACTTAAAAATATAAAAAAAAGTCTCCAGAGCTCTCTGGTAGCCCCTTCCTGCTGCAGATGAAAAGACGACGGGCACTGTACCTGAAGCAGAGATGGATTTAGAGGCCTTTAGCCTCTAATTCTCCCATCTCTGATATGAAATACAGTGCTGGGGAACTTTTTTTATCCCTTTATGCTGTTCATTTCCAAAGCTTTTAATGCCTGAGCTTTTCTTTTTTTCTTTTCTCTTTCTTTCCTTTTTTTTTTTTTTTTTTTTTTTTTTTTTTTTTTTCCGAAGAAGTAGGATTTTGTTAAAGAAAATGGCAATCTTTTGGGGGGATTAATAGTACTCCACTGGCATGCGCTTGCAAAACTTGGCTGTTGTAGGTGAGTTTTCCCCTCTGCAGATGGGTAATGATACACTGCTCAGTGTGGGGGTGGATGTGGAGGTATATCCTTGCTTATCAAGCTGGGATGTCTTGGATAGCTTCACTGGCATGAGGCTGATTCATACCTGCTCACAACCAGGCCCTGTGTGGTGCATACCCATTTTTAGCAATAAATGAGAATATTCTGATTGTTAAAAATACTACGTTCCTTCCCCTCTCCTTTGGCTGCCTTGGAAATAAGGTTGCTAGGAATCTGGGGAGGGTAGATGTAGAAGCAAGATGTGTACTCGCGGTTGCACACAGATATATTTGTGTGTTACTCTGGAGTGTGTCTGGTGAGGTCCTGCAGGTATGAGCTGCTCTTCATAGCTGATAGATACTCATATATCAGATCGTGCTTGTGCAATGGGATTTTGTATCTATGAGTATACGTATGTACATACATTCATATGGACACAGAGACAGAAACTTCTTGTGTTATTAATTCCAAGGTAGATCGAGGAGAGGCTGTTTTGTGTTTTCCAGCATCCTGGAGAGCTGCAGATATCCCTACTATAATCCTTTTTCATTTTTGATTTTGTTTCTGGTGTGTAGCTCAGCGTTGTGATTTACAAGCAGTTTTGCCTTAAGCAGTTTGCATTGGGTGCAGATAAAATCAATTATTACTTCTGCTTCCCTTATCAGAAATGAAATGCTCCAGGTGTTTGTGGGAGCCATTGATTTGTTTCAGACCGGAGTGTGAACCACTCTGTCCAAGGAAAAGGCTCTCTTTCACTGGTGAACGGGAGAATTCGGGGGCTCCGGGTGGTTTGGGCTCTTGCTGCCCTTCCCAGCCCAGAGGTACTCTGCAGCCAATCTGCCCATGAGATGGTCCCACTTAATGCTGGTCGGGTTCCTCTGCAGGAGGGTCCCAGACCACACGCTCAGGTGGCTTTAGGAGCCGAACAACTTTCTTGACTTATTTGTCACGTTCCCTTCCAGACCCAGGGTGCAGGAGGTACGGCTTGGGGAGAAATGGGGCAGGCGTACCTCCAGCTGCTCAGGGAGGGGTTTGAGCACAACTGGGTGAGTCAGCAGAGCCTCAAGGACTGGACTGAGACCAAGGAGAAATCAGGAAATATAAAATTCTGTCTTCTTAGCTGCCCTTCTCCTTGCTCAGCCATAGCCCTGGCCATCGATTCTTGGACATTAGGACCTCATTTCCCAATTTAAATTCACACCAAGGCAGAGCACCAAATAAATTAATTTTGCTTGTTCTTTGCCTCTGCCCTGGGCCGAGGATGTGAGTTGCAGGCATGTAAAATGTGCAGCACATTGCGGCTTCGCACTGGCTCCTGGTGCTGTGTTGGGGCTGCAGCTGGGTGCCAGCCTGGGTTGTAGGAGTCGTGGTGGGGCTCAGCCAGCCCAACCTGCAGCATGAATCACCTCCGGAGAAGTGTTTTCCTTAAAACCGTGCTGTTATTTATCCTTTTTTTTTTTTTTTTTTTTTTTTTTTCATGTGCAGCGCCTCAATGAGAACCTGGGAAAGCTCACAGCCAAATTTGAGAAGGCCACTTCAGACAAACTCAAATGTCAGCAAGAAGCTGAAGCGACAGCGTGTACCATCAGTCTTGCAAATCGACTGGTGAGTGTCAGCAGATGCAACTCTGATGGCATGAATGGGAGGTATCAGGTGCTGCTGAGATGTGAACCATGTGCACACAGTACGTTACATCCTTTAATTTTTTTGGAATACATTTCCTGCACTGCAGCAAGTTTCAGTAATGAAAATGATTTTGCACTGGCTGTTTTCATACATTGGGGTAGTCACTGCTCATATTTAAAGAGACGGGCTATACTCTCTTCACAGCTCTCATCTCCTTTTTTGTTACTTAAAGGCGTGATCAAGTACTGATGGACCAAAACTATGCAACTCAAAAATTGCGTTGTAAAATCAAAGACAAGAATATGCCAGTAGCTTTGCAGGTTTTGAAATGACAAAAAGTTAATAGTGAAAAGCTCTGAAAACTCAGTGCATGTCCCTGGTATCAGTCCATCGGTATGCATCGCAGTCTGTCGTGTCTTCAAAATATGCAGCCTCCCAGTGCTCTGCAGGGGCAATGCCCTTGTCACTGCTTTACAGGTAAGAGACAGAGAGATAATGGCTCTGTTTGCACTAGTAGCTGAAGCCCCAGCTCACATCCAACACTGCAACTGCCCTTACCGCTTTGTATTTTGTCTGTGTTCTGGCTGTTAGCTTGGAGCGAGCCAGCTCTTTCTCCAGGCGAGGAGGCAGGGCTGCAGGAGACCATCTCGCGCTTGAGCTCTGCCCTGGAAGGCGCTGGGGTTGAGCTGGTTCTAGCAGCTGGCTCCGCTGACTCAAGTTCGCTCTCTAGCACACAAAGTCAGCGCTGACATCATCTCGGTGGAGAGACAAAATTTTTTATGCTTTTAAAACATCAGACTTGCTAGACCTGCTGGTAAGATGCAAGTAGGGGTATGGACTTCCATGAGGACAGCCTTACACAGCGCACGCCCACATGGATCTTGGTGTGTGAGGTGCCTGCCTGGCCCCGTGTCGGATGCGGGATGGGTGTGCAGCATGGCCCCTTCCTTGTGACCGCGCAGCCCAGTCTCGTAGGAGCACTGAAAGAAAGGCTGCTGTGCCGCCCCTCCTCCCAGGAGCAGCAGAGATGTTGTGTTCATTTTTTTTTCCGGTGTCTCTGGGAGAGCGTCCTGCCCGTATTCAGGGGTGGAGGTTGGTCTCTGTCCTGTTGAAGTTGATTCTGCTGCTGGGGCTGCTGGCAGCTAAGTCAGAATACTGAGGGATTTCTAGAAGTGATGCTGGATGCAGGTTTCTCTCCTTGTTTTGCCAAATTGTGGCTGTCTTGGGCTGTAATCTGTACGGGAAGGATCTATTTCTATCTATCCCACTGTAGGCAGAGAAGAGAAAGATAGCCAAATGGTTAAGCTTTTTCCTTCGGACATGGAGAGTTGCACTCAGTTCTCCATTTTTCTCCATTCCATACTCCCAGACCTTCTTAGGTGACCTTCAACAAATTGCTTTAGCCTGGATTTTCAGAGCTCTTTAGGTTTCAGTGAGTTTTCACAGGATTGTGAAAAAGTTTGCATTTAGTGGGACTTCAACAGGCTCCCAAAAACTGCACAGTTCACCTGCTGTATGCTTAAGGACTGGGAAACTTAAAAAAAAAAAAAAACCAACAACCTTTTCATCTTTAATTTCTATGTGCCTTCTTTGGAAAACAGGAGTGCAGCACTGCTGCAGCCCAGGTGGCTGCTTTGCAGAGAATTGCAGGCAGGACTGTAATCGACTCGGATATAAGGGGTCAAAGACAAACAGCGGATAAATCCCTTCCTACACTGGTTTAGATCTTTTTTATGCAACCACTGAAGGAGTTTTATGCTTTCATGTACTTCAGGTTAAATCTCACTGAATGCTTCCAAAACCTTTAATTAAAATAGGAAAGTAGCTTTTTAATTTGAAAGAGCCTTTTATGTTTCTGTCAAGAATTTGCAGGATGAGCATTTCCCTGTGTCTTTCCACAGCCTAACAAAATCCTGTTTAACACGGGATGCGGAGGTAGATTGTGGCTCATGTAGGAGTCAGTAAACACAAAATACAAGGAGAAAATGTTTAATGAAAAAGAAAAATAGAAATGCTGGTTTCAGTTCTTTTCGTATAAATATACATGCGTGTGTAAGTGTATGTTGTACACTGAATACAGCTTGATTTCACTTCAGTTAGTATTATTTCTTAAAGGTGCATGCTTGGCATGTGAATTCTTGACTTAAACCATGACTCTTCATTCACATACAACTGTGATATTGTGATAAGGAAAGAATGTGAGGTTTTGCAGAGTTTTTTTGGCTTAGCTATATTAACAAATTGTCCCTGAAAAACAAAATGAGCAAATATTTTAAAAAGATAGGTTGCCATTTGTGATGTGCATTCCTATGTGATTTTTAAAGTTTAATAATTTCCTTTAAAAGAAAATATTTTCATTCTGAAATCCAGATAATATATTGGAATCAAGCTTTAGAAAACTCTTCTTGGTTGCAGTTGAGGTTCTTGTGGTGACGTATGTATCTGCCCATGGCCCGACAGCACTGAGTTTGTGTCATGGGCGGTATGATCTCAGTGAAGCAGCAGGAGGAATATATTTGCTTTTATGTGTGTTCTTTACCTTACTAATTAACTGGGACTGCTCACAGGCTCCGGGTCAGCACCTGCTTAAAAGCAGTACTTGTTCATATGCTTTGCTGGTGGTGGACTAGACCCTTAACTATTACATATGGGTTTTTATTGCTTAGGCATAGTCTTCTTTTATTTTGTGTAGCAGTTTAGCTGCTGCGGCTCCAAAGTCTCCCTGTTTCTTTCCTCATGAAATGCTTTGGGCACACTGGTGACCGGTTTTGGAAAGAAACTTTGCCTGTCCGTGCTCGAGGAGAACCACAGCAGCAGACTTTGAAATCTCGAAACCATTAAAGCGATTAGGATGTGGTTATGCACAAACTGATTTTCCCACCCCACTTCTATGTGGTGTTGTAGGAATGGGAGAAACCACACGTGGCTCTGGCCACTCACATAGTTATTTCAGTCTCATATACACTCTAAAATGAGAATGTTTAGGTGGCTGGGTTTTGAGTGTCTCATTGAAGTGTACTGAAAGTGGTAAAATGGAAAAGGAGGATGGGTTAGTGTGCAGTGAGGAGGGTGGTTTGGTTTTTTGGGCAGATAAAAGACATCACTCGGGTTTAAGCTTTCTACTATTGTTATTTTTCAGCCCTGCCAGTCCTTGCTGAGGTTTATAAACGGTTTTGATTGAGATTGAGTTTGGACGTCTGCTCAAGTAGGGTGCATTGCCATAGCAGGGACCATGATTACTCACATCCCCCCGTGCTTGCGAGGGTGGTGCCCAGGGAGGCTGGAAAGCAGCTTTGATCTGTGTTTGAAAGCATGGAGAGCTTCCCCCAGCTGCATCTGTCTGTGTGCATAGATGAGACAGGCTAAACATTGTTTTTCTCTATAGTCTGCCAATGTTGTTGTCTTCTACCCCCAGCTGCTGCCAGGACGCACTCTCCCCCAGGTTGAAACACCCTTTCCTTTCATCATTAGAGAAAAAGCAGAGCCAGGCAGAAGCAAATCTCTATTCCTGGATCTAGAATCATGCAAAACTGGAGCATCATACAACCGGCACAGTCTTCACAGCGGTGAGGAAGAAGAGTGCTGGGCAGAGCCCTGGATTCTGCTAGAAAAAAGCCATGGGTTTTTTTCGCTCTCCAGTTGGCAAACAATATCTACTGCGCTTTCACTGGGTAAATTTTTCAGCCTGATAGTCACAAACGTTGATAACAGATAAAAGGCTGAGAGCTTAGGGAAGCCAGTGTCAACCCTGGGCTTTTATAGAGCAAAGAAAGATCATTCGCATTCTGGTTTTGTCTATGGCTTGCTGAGAGATGAATATACATCTACACACAAACACACAAAACATTGTTGAGACTCTCCTGTTGCTCCAAACAATGTACAGTCTAATTAAGAGTGTAACGTGTCCTGGTTTCAGCTGGGATAGAGCTAATTTTCTCTGCAGCGGCTACTGTTTTAGATTTAGTACATGAAGAATGTTGATAATACACTGATGTTGGTTGCTGCTAAGCAATCAAGGACATTTTACAGTTTCCCAGGTTTTGCTGATGTGCAGGTACAAAAACCTACGAGGGGCACAGCCAGAATAGTTGATCCAAACTGCCCAAAGAGAGTGTTCCATACCATGGATGGCATGCCTGGTGTAAGTAGGGGTCAGCTGGTGGGCCAGTTTCCTTTTTTTTTCGTGTGGGTGGTCTGTTTTTTTTTTTTTTTTTTTTTTTTTTTTTTTTTTTTTTTTTTTCTCATTTGTTTGGATCTTTTTATTCATTTGTTCAGCTGTGTGTCCCCTTGCTCGCTCTCTCTGGCACTTGCTGTTCTGGGATGGCTGCGGGGGAATATCCCTGCTCCCCGACTGCTGCTCGGGATGGGCTGGGTCGGTCATGAGGTGGTGAGAAATTGTGCATTGTTTGTTTTATATATTCTATTATCCATATATTTGATTATCATAATCATCATTATTAATATGTAATATATTTTTTTTTCTTTGCTGTACTGGTGAACTGTTTTTTCTTTGCTATACTGGTGAACTGAATCTCAACTCACGAGTTTTCCTTTCTCTCCAATTCTCCCCCTATCCCACTGGGAGTGAGCGAGCAGCTGCGTGGTATTTAGTTACTGGCTGGAGTTAAACCATGACAAATAGCAAACAAGGGAAGAAAACAAGATATATGTCCCATAGTGTCTGCTGCCATGTCTCCAAATGCAGCGATTTGGAAGGAGCTTTGAGTGATGCTTGGAGCTCTCCTGATCTTGCAAATAGGCTCATAAACTATCTTTCTACTGCTTTCTTCCTTCCATCCCTCTTAACCCTACCCAGCTGTGCCAGAAAAACACTGGAAAAGGTGGAAAGACATAGCAGCCCCATTAGGAGTGCATGAGCCACCCAGACAGCCCTTCCCGCAGAGACCCATCATGGCTGTTGTCTTGGGACTGGAGCATAGACGGAGGCACTGTCACCTTCAGCTTTCCAGCCTGAGGCTTGGGGAGGTGATTGGTTGGTTGGAAAGGTTTCATCTCTTGCTGCTGCACTGAGGGCTCCAGCTTTCTGCACAGACAACTGCAGATGTGTGCTGTCCTGCTCCTGGAGTCAGTTAAGGCCCAAGACCTGCAGCCACCGACGGGCAGTCACCCAGACTAAATTCAGAAACTGTCTCTCATTACACATGGGAGATGAGCACAGGTTGTCAGTTCAAATTTGTGTCTGAAACCAAAACTCTGAATGAATATTCCTTGGGCTCCTGTTTGGAGCTTGAACAGGGGAGAATGTGGCTCTTGCCAGCCCAGTTGTGAAGAGAGAAAGGGAACTCTGGCTGCTCACGCTGCCAGGGTGCTGCAGCACCCAGCGATGCACGGTTACCAGGGGGCTCTTCTTACTGTGGACCATGTGGAAAACAGCGGAAATGATGAGGATCAGGGACGATTTGAAAGTCTGGGCAAGGTCAGGTTTATTTCTGCTGGTGGAAATTTAAATTAGAGTTCAATGCAACTTGTAGGGATAGGAGAAGAGAAGCGCTCAGTCCCTGGGAAATCGGCTGTCTCTGCCTGCGGCTGGGGGATGAGCTGCAGCATTTGTGCTGTGGTTTGATAGAGAATCCATTCACTTAGAAGAGTTTTTGTTTAGAGGTGACATGTTACCATGCTTGTTATAAGATGGAGGGAAACGCTGGAGGAGCGGGGACATTGCATCCCAGGCCAGGTTGGTTACATCTCCTTTCCTTGGCCTGGGAACAACATGAATTGAGATTCCATTGGGTTCCTTGGAGCACGGTGTGTCTGGGCTGGTTGTGGGACAGAGCTGCTGGGCGAGGAGATGCCAGCAGGCACCAAAGCTGCGGGAGCACCAAACACAGTCAGCTGTGAATGCAGACAAGAACAAGCCACGTTGGTGCCAGTCCCACTAGCTGTTTTTAGAGGCCTGGTTAGGAAGCCCGCAGCTTGCTACCACTGTCAAAAAATGGATCACTTGTGCAATGTATGTAAGGAACTACTTGTATCCCAGCTTACTGTTCTGCAACGCGCACCATCTTCTGTCTCGTCTCTGGCTTTGATCTAGGAATAGACCCTGACAGCCCTCGCTGATGTGCAATTTATTTGACATCCAAGATGTGTCACCTCTGTGGCTGTGGACAGAAATAAATTCCCAGTCTTTGAAATAAATATTTGAGGTTTTATGAAGAATACACCTAACTGAACTCAGATAGTGTTGTTCTGGACTGAAAAACGAAACGGGGATGAAGACAAGCTGAACTTTTACAGTGCTTCAACCTTAGTTTGGCATCTTGTGAGCTTTAGATGACCTAGGGAAGATGCTCCAGAATCCAACGAACAGGGAATGTCTTGGGATCTGTGCACCAGGAAAGAGAGGGTGGCTGATGGGTGGTATCTGTGAGCGGATATGTGCTAATGTGGCAGATGAAATTTAGTGATGACAAATGCAAAATAATGCATGCAAGGAAAACGAACTGTAATCATGCATTTACATTGATAGGTCCTAATTGCACTATTATCACTCACAGAAGAGCTTTTGGAGTGGTTGCAGAGAGTTCTCAGAAACACAAGCGTGGTACTCAACCAGAGGAAGAAAGGCAAATTAGGAGTTGGTAGGAAAAAATCGGGAAGGAGAAGTTAAACAATCATTGTATCAGACTTATGGCGTGCCTACGGCTTGTATGCTGAGCCCAGTCGGGTTACCCTACCTCAGAAGGCTGTAGGCTGTAACCACTTCCATATGTGAAGAGAGGAAGTAGACTCTTCTTTTGGGAAAAGAGATGGTGTAGGAGTAGATGTGACAGAAGCCTATAAAATCATGAACGGTATGCAGAAGGTGAATAGGGAATGATTGTTCGCCATCCCTCATTATCAAAGAGCTAAAGGTAATCAAATCAGCTGGTTTTTAATTTACTACTTGCTCAATAAAAAGAATTTCAATGACTTCTAGGATCTGAGGTGGAAGACACATGGGATTTCTTTAAGCTGCAAAAACTGGCAGTAGTGTGTGACCCATGCCAAGGAGAAGAAAAGAACCCTAGGACCTAAGTGGATAAAAATTAACTTCAATAAATGAATTATGAGTATTTAAGGAATCTAAAAGTATTAAAGATTTCTTGGTCTTAGAGTCTATGGGAGTAGTATGAGAATTGACCTCAAGGAGGCTGGAGGAAAGGTATTTCATCTATAAAATTTCCAAAGGAAAGATGGAGGAATTGGATTTCTATACACTGTTACTGGAGGTGAGATTAAGGATAATTTAGGTATATCCTTAAAAGTAATCGATAACTTACAAGTAGTGCTTTGCTTCTTTTTCAACAAGTAGGGTTACCTAAGAACAGATATGCAGGCTGAGACCAGGGCCCGTCCAGCTTCAGCTGGACTCCAGCAAATGTCCAGAACAGAGGGGGAACAGGGCAGGTATATCCCACGCTGCCTGATCCCTGATATTTTCCAGCCTTCATATGGTCCACTTTAATGAACATGGGTATACATGATGAGACACACCTGTAAGACTGAGAACATAAAAATGGGAATTCCCAGAAATAAAGAGGAACCACGACTGTAGTTGAAACAACTGGATGGTCTGGATATGAGAACCATAAGAACGGGATGAAATTCAGTAATACAAGATGCAGATATGTAACTGTGGATTTATACCTGATTGTTTCTCTCTAGACCAGGAGCACATTGCCAGGAACCAGTGAGGACCACTCGGTCAGGCTTTGCCCTACACTTCATATAGCCCTAAGAAAGTCAGATGTGGTCCGAATCGTATAGAGAGCAGGGTTTCTAGCAAGGCTAAGGGACTATCAGCACATGCTGGGAGCCGCAAAAGGCGCTGGAGAAACCTCTGCAGCTCTGCAAGCAGGATGATGGTTCATGTTCATGAAAGGGTAACTCAGGTGGAACAGGTTTAGGGGCTGCCCTGAGGCTGAATGGGGCGAAGAAAATCTGCAGCCTCTCTTTCTGCTCCTGGAAGGAGTCAGCCTGCCCAAAAGGCAGCTTTCCGTGATTCAAAGGGGCAGATTTGTCAAGGCAGAAAGGCCATCAGACAGATTGTTGCAGGCGTCCGTTAGTTCTTTTGTTCATCGGCATAATTATACATGATCTGGATGAGATGGTGTGTAAGCAGGTCACACGGTTTCTCAGTAATACGAATACAGTAATGATGGAGATTGTCCATAAAGAACTGTAACAATGATACCAAGTGATGGAGGTATGAACTGCCAGGTAGATAAATGTAAAGTAATGTATATTGGAAAAATTAATTTTTATTTTACATGCCCTGTAAGTGATACTGCACTAGTTATTATCATTCAGGATTGAAATGATGGAGTTAAGGGCTCTGTGAGTATGTGAGCTCTGTGCTCCCAGAGGCAAAAAAACCCTCAACAAACTGAAAACCTAAGCTGAAATTGAATGTTAGGGTTTATTAGAAAAAGAAGAGGGAATAAAACAGAGAAAAATCACAATCTCCCTATATAAATACATTCTAAATAGATCTTGAGTGTGCAGCTGTACCTCCGCCCCCTCTGCTATACCTCAAAGGATGTAGTGGAATGGGAAATGGTGCAGAGAAGGTAACAATAAAAAGAAAATGGATAATAAAGATTACATCATTCAGTAAAGATAAAGATTACAAGGACAATCAAAAGGCTGCTTCTGTGTGAGGAATTACTGAATAGCCTAAAGCTCTTCAACCTCAATGAGAGACAGCAGAGGGGGTATCAAGGGCTTGAAATCATGAGTGGTATGGAGAAGGTGACGTGAGCGTGATTGTTCGCTGTTTTTCCACTGTGCGAACAGTTTTAGCAATTGAAAAGGTCAGGCAGCGCATAAAAAGATGTACTTTCTTTGCAGAAAGAATAGCTAAACTGTGTCTCTCCTGGCCACAGGATGCTGTAGATGCCAAAGGTTGGTTGGTATCCACGACAGCTTACAGACTCAGTCATGAAGGAAAAAATCATCAGTGGCTATTAAGCACAATGATACAAGCTCTGTTTCAGAAGGTCTTTAAACCTCCAGTTGTGGGAAACTGGGAGGTTCTGTCGGGAGCTACGACCAGGTGCTCATCTGTATAGTCCTCCCAAGTCCTCTGCCCAGGGCTGCGGCAGCAGATGAGACGCCGAAGGAGGCGAACCTCGGGTCTGGCCCAGTACAGCTGTTCCTCTCGTTGTGTGTTTCAGAGGGGAACTAGATCAACTTATCTTGCTCAGCCAAGCAGAACACATTCCTTAGGAAATATTGGCTGTTTATAAAGGCATCTGGAGGTACGTGTGAGAGTGAAGGGAGAGCTGTTGGAGCCAGAGGACGGTGTCTACAGGGGAACTGGTGGCATAAACTGTCCAGGAGTAAATTTGTGTTGGAAATCAGAAGATGGCTCCTAACCCTCAGAAAGCAGCAAGATTCTGCTAGAAATAGGACTCAGGCAAGTTGGAATGTGTGATGGTGTAATTCAGTGAGGATTTGAAGGTGGTGCCTTCCCATCATGGGGACCTGTGTTCTGCGTATCAGTTTAAGATGGCAAAATGATCCAGTTTAGGGGCTTGAGTTATTCAAGGTGTTCATAAGGCTTATTGTAGGGATTTTTGTTAGAGCTGGTTGTATTTAACATTTAACAGTGACCTGGAAGAAGGAGACAGCGTGGTATTAGTCACATTTGCAGCACCTCTTATTTGAGGAGGTTTGCAAAAGAGAAGGATATAGAGGAATTTTTAATGAAAATGTGACATATGAAAAATAATCCTGAGCTCATGTGGACTGTACACTGAAGAAGAAAAATAGAAAGTGCTGGTTGGCTATGGTGACAGAGGCCTGTGAGTAGAGGGGATCTGTACAGCCCATGGATGCTTCCAGAGCACCTTGACAACAGGAGAGTGATTGTGAATTGGACCATCGTGTCTGGTGTTCTTGATCTCAGATCCATGAGGCTAACTTAAAAATGGTTTGGTTTTTTCTGGCTTGTGAACCTGAAGGATGGATTCCATTCATATTTCCAAGTTTCTCAGTTAATAGAGCTAAAGTTTTCTCCTTTAAAAAAAAGGGAGGGGCAGGAAGAGATGTCAGGATATCTCTTATAATCACAAGACTTTGGGAATGAGGGTCCAATGGCACCTTGAAAAGTACCAATGGTCAAAGACATTATCCATGGATGTAGAGGCATCTTATTTTACAAGGAGGTGCTGCACCTTCTTCAAAGCTGGTAAGCCCCCAGTTCAACTGTGCATTGGATGCTCGTGAAAAATGTCCAAGAATTGGTGTTTTCTGGGCAGAGCCTTAAGGAAAGACAAATGTGTATCCAAGGGGATTGTGATCAAAATCCCATCTACCTGGAATAATAGCAAATTGTGTGAAATAGCTGATGGTTGTGAGGAGTGCCCTGTGTGAGAGAGGGTGTAGCGAGTTGTGAACCTGTGGCATTAAGGCAATTAACAGCTGATGTGCTGCCTCAGAAATCCTTATGAAGGTGTCTTTATGTCAATTCCCGCTGGGGAAGTGATGGATCTTCGCTTGATGATTTCAGAGGAGCTGTGGAGCAGCCAACTGAGATTTGACTGCAGGACCAGCCTTTCACTGAATGGGATGGGGCAGGGGGTTTGCAAAGTAGCCATTGAATATTTCCCATCCCCTCGTTTTAAACTTTAGCAAATGACAGTTGATGTCAGCAATAAGGTATGAACATGGCTGGATCCTGAGGTATTGCTTAAAGAATCACTGTAATGATCAGTTCGACTTGGAAAATTGTAGGTTGGGGGACTCGCCTCTGAGAACGTGAGATGGGCTGAAGCCGTGAAGGACTTCAAGCAGCAACAGAGCACCTTGTGTGGAGACGTCTTGCTGATTACGGCCTTTGTCTCCTACCTGGGATACTTCACCAAGAAATACCGTCAAGACCTCCTGGATGGAATCTGGAAGCCATATTTGCACCAGCTAAAAGTAAGCCCTGATTTCTCTGCAATGCTGTTGTTACTCGTATTAACATGGCCATAAGTTCTGGTGTCCACAGAGGAGTCCCCAGGCGAGGGGATACCCCAAGTGAGGGGCATCCCTGTGTCCCCACTCAGTTTGATTGAGGAGTGGGACGTAGCCACACTGGATTTACTCCTCCGAGGGGAAGGTGTTGTAGTGTCCTTGCTCCATGCAAGCGACCTAATTCTTCCATGTAAGGAGGAGAACCCCCGATGTAGCAACCCGGACATGGAGCCCAGTGCCAATGCCGTGCAGTTTTAACCAGGAGTCAGGGGTGGCCTAGAAGGAGGGAGGTTTTACGGAGGAGGGACTGCTTGGAGCAGACAGAGCTTGCTGCCAGCTCTGTGGTAGCCTTGGAAAAACTCCAGATGGTTCTTCATGCTGGACACAAGCTCTATTCATGCTGGCCATGCCTCTCAGCTGGTTTCATCTGTGTCTTGCTGTTTGGACCAGATGGAGACTGTTGTGCTTCAAACTTGTTTAATATTTCACTAATTTTTAATAGCTCCTCTCATATATCAGTAAATGCAAGTGCTCGGTCTCCTGCAGGATTGAGCTTTTACACATCAGTACAGTAACTGGATGTTCTAAATCCTGGTGAAATGCCAAGAAGCTTTTAAATAAGGTCACAACGAGGCAGTGATGGCCAAATTAAAATGCTGAGAAAATCAGCAAGTTCCTCAGGATGAGAGAAGAAAAAAAAATCATTCTGTATTTCTTAATACTAAGCCAAAATTTTAGTTAAGAAAGGCAATGTTTTTCCAAAAAAATGTCTGTGTGTAGATATTTCAAGGAAGTGCCTGTATTTCTAATGGAAAATTAAAGGCCCATTCTGCTCAGATAACTGGCAGAGATAACTTTCTGGTTGTCACACCCAGAAATGGCCTCCCATGTCAGAGAAATGTTTCTGGAACTGCTAATGCTGTTTTGCAACACAACAGCAGACTCGTGAGGGTGTTAATTATATTCTTCCAAGCTGTTGTCTCAGCAAGCTGGTACACGGCAGAGTGTGATCTGAACCTGCTTGGTTGGGCTGGGGAGGTGCAGGATGCTTAGTGCTTTGCGGGCAAAAATCTTTGGGACGCTTGCATAATTGGCGTTCATTCACAACAGGATTGGGAAACACTTAATACTGGATTGAAACTATCCCGAAGAATGGGAAAACACTGATAAATATGACTTAGCAGTTTTTAATTAAGCTACTGTTTCTCGAATATTGTCCTCACTCATCTCTGGTGAAGGTCACAAGTCATACTTTCTGCTTTCCTGCCAGGTGCCAATCCCTGTAACTCCGTCCCTCGATCCTCTGAGGATGCTGACAGATGATGCTGATGTAGCGGCGTGGCAGAACGAGGGCTTGCCGGGTGATCGGATGTCCACTGAAAATGCCACCATCCTCACCAACTGTGAGCGCTGGCCCCTCATGGTGGATCCCCAGCTGCAGGGTATCAAATGGATCAAAACAAAGTATGGTGAAGACCTCCGAGTGATCCGAATTGGGCAGAAGGGGTAAACATCGGCCTTATCACATAATAATACCTTTTAACGGTTATCTGCCTGTTATATTTGATGAACAGCATATATTTAACTGCAACCATCTGAGCCAATTACATCGAGGAAAACCCTCAAATGTATTTGTGCATTAGCTGCTTATTCATTACCAAAATGATAGAGATTTCTCATTAAATAGAGGGTCTGTTTAGTGCTTGGCTCAGTTACCATAGAAACTCCTCTGAAACTGAGAATGGAGAGCGCTATGTCCTGGAGGCTGAGCTGCGTGTAGGACTATGGCATCCTCCATCGAGCCTATCTTATGTCTCGTGTCCTGACTCAGTTTCACCCAGGAGGGTGAGTAGGGCTTCCTACTTCTTGGAAGAAGAGAGAGGGCCTGGGCACGGAGGGTGGAGCTGCCATGAGGGTCACCATGCCCTGGAGACCAGCTGGGCTGACTCTGCTCCCACGCTGGCACCAGCTAGGAGGTTCTCATTGCAGCACCCCTGCACGGGTGGCCTTTTCTGCTCCTGGCTCTTATTTCTAGTCAGCACACAGCCCAGTCTTCTGCTATGTCAGCCTGGGATGTAGCAGGCACAGAATTAAAGTCCTGCTTGGGTATGAGCACTGAGTTTTTGTTTTTTTTTTTTTTTTAATACATAGCAAAGCATTGGCAGCAGGCGAGAGTGACCCAAGCTTCATGCTTACAAATTCATATAGATTTGCAGATGATTTGCGGTTGCCCAGGTTATTTTACTGGTACCTCCTCTACTTTCCTCATAGGAAATAACAAGAAGTTACTAGATTTGATCTTGTGTGGGATGAAAATACAGCACATCTTTCGTTAGAGCAAATTTCTGTTTCCTGGCCTGTCTGGTCACCATGCCTTGCAGTTATTCAAAGCTGTTTGTGGGGAAGTAAGGATCCCAGAGGAGGCACCTAAATACAAACCTCCAAGAAGGAACAAGAGGAATAGACCCTGTAACATGCTCATGCTGCCATTACAGACTGCTGAGCAAAAACAGTGTCTCTTTTTCCCCTCCCGCCCGGCCAAACACCAGGCTGGCAGGTGCTCAGAGGGGAGTTTGGTGTGTTTAGCCACTGGCTAAAAGTATCATTCACTGCCCTATTATAGTAAATAAGGGAGTGTTTCGTCCTCTGGGAAATGGTGCTTTTTTGCTTTCAACTGCTTTAAGAGGTTTAAACCCACACCCTTTTCTCCTTCGGATAAGGGCCATTTGAGCAGCTTTGGGGTCAGCTGCTGTCATTCTCTGTGCCTATTTCTTTGTATAAAATATTCCTGGGCTCAGAAAAACAGAGACTGTTGATCAAGGTTGAGGTTTGCATTGTGTTAACATATTCCTTTAAAGGTCAGGCCTAAAGGTCACTCTGAACTTCTTGTCTTCGATCTTTCCATCACCTCTTGAGGTCCCAAACTCTCTAGCTTAGATGAGGTACCTAAACCAGTGGAACCAGTTGGAGTGATTCAGTGCCACAATGATGATGTAGCAGCACCTGGAGAGCATCCACACCGCCTGCCCAGGACCCTTTTCTCCTCTTTGCAGAGAAGTTGTGTGAAGCGCAGAGCAGCCCTGAAGGACAGAGCACAAGTGCTTGACCCTGCTCTTCCCAATACAAAGCATGTCAACGCAGAGCATCCCCATTTCAGTTAGCCACTGGGCAAAGGGGCCCAATTCCCTTGAGAGGAATTGTAGAATCATAGAATCATTAAGGTTGGAAAGACCTCTAAGCTCATCAAGTCCAACCATCAACCCAACCCCACCACCATGCCTACTAGACCATGTCCCATAGTGCAATGTCTATATTTTATGAACACCTCCAAGGATGGTGACTCCACCACCTCCCTGGGCAGCCTGTTCCAGTGCTTGACCATTCTTTCAGTAAAAAAAAATTTCCTAATATCTAACCTAAACCTCCCCTGTGCAACTTGAGGCCATTTCCTCTCACCCTATTGCCAGTTACTTGGGAGAGGCAGGAATGACCCCCCTGGGTAGCTTAGCTTTGCACCTCTGCCTCCATACAGGTGTGCTATTGTCCTATTACTAGTTACTTGGGAGAAGAGACCATCACCCACCTCACTACAACCTCCTTTCAAGTAGTTCTAGAGAGTGATAAGGTCTCCTCTCAGCCTTCTCTTCTCCAGATTAAACAACCCCAGTTCCTTCAACCACTTCTCATAGGACTGGTGGTCCTATGAGGAGGAAGGAAGCTCTTGTAAACGTGACCCTAAACCTGAGCAAAACAGATCTGAAACTTGCTCTTCTTCCATGCTTTTATGCATCATTAAGTGCATCAGTAGGTTCTGGGGGAAACAAAGTATTTGATGAAAATAACCCCAAGCTGTCCCATCCTTGTTCACTGATGCTCATACTCTTTTCTTGGGAAAGAAGTTATGGTTACTATTACTCTCCCTTGGGAGGTCTGAGATCTGATTCTCTTTGTTGAACAGCCAAAACTCTGCCAGTGCTACTTTCTGCACCACATTCTGACACCATCTTACCCCTCTCTCTCCCTTGCCACTGATGGGCTGTGTACGTAGCTGCCATCGCAGTGTGGAGCACCCCTATGTCCTCCTCGCCCCCGCCTTGCTGCAAAGCCTCACAGCCAGCCTTGCTGCGGTGGGCACCAATGCTGTTTCCCACAGGTATTTGGACACGATGGAACGAGCGCTGGCTGCAGGAGAAGTGGTTTTGATTGAAAACCTGGAGGAATCTGTGGATCCAGTTTTGGGGCCATTACTGGGGCGAGAAACAATCAAGAAAGGAAGGTGAGCTTCGGGGAGGTTTAATGGTGTGTGTGAGTGGGCTCCTTGTGCTGTTGTGCATCCTGTTCCTGACCTCGACGTGTGGGTGTTCATATACAGCAGCACTAGCATCCTGCCTGCAGAAGTCAGGGCATTTTAATTCAGGTGATCACAGGTAATTCAGTCATAGGGTGGCTTTGAAATAAACCCAGATTTTTTTGTTTTGTTGAACAGTGTCATTCAAACCTCATGTAAAAGAGAGACCTGTAATTCTCCTTTTGTATAGTGACCTTGGTGTCTGCAGTTGGCTATCCTGACAGTGAAGTATTAACCGAAATAGCTATTGCTGTTGTGAGGAAAAAGTAACCTTGGACTTCAGCAAATGCTGCACACCACTTAGGAATACAGCTGCAGGTTTAAACATTAAGAATATATAAGTGTTTCTTAGTGAAGTCAAGTTCTTCATGGCAGCTGCTGGTGACCCTCCAGCCTGGAGAAGGTCAGCGAGAGGGGCAGCAAGGGAGTTCACTTTTTCCTTCTTTCCATATGTAAAGTGAAATAAGCACATTTTTAGCGTGTGCTCAAATAATATCAACAAATAAAACCTCGTGCTCAGTGCTGAACTTGATTCAGGGACTCTCTGAATGCTGTTTCACATGCTTTCTCAGAGCAGAGTCGTCAGCCTTTAGAAGGATGCGCATTGTTCGGGCTTTTAAAAGTCTCTGCTGCCGGCAGCTTCGCAGCTCTCAGGAGCCGCGCATGGGCTGACCTCTGTGCCCGCAGTGCAGTCCTGCTTTCGGCTTTGTGCAGTAAATAACAGAAAGCCTGCTAAGCTCTGCCTTTCATGTTCCTTACGTTCCTTGAGGAGCCTTTCTTTACTTGCCTAAAATACCTCAGGATGATGTAAACTGCTGGGAAAAGCAGACTACGTGGAAAGTTTGCAGAGGAAAGCATCATGAGAACAGTGGCTGGTTGTGGGTTTGGCTGCAGGATGGAGGGGAAGGATCATTTCAGAGAGAACGATGGTCCCAGGTGAAGGGGATAAAAGTGTTTAAAAGTGGAGATGGGGGTACAGCAGAGGTGGCATGACTCCTGAGGCCCTCTGCAGTGAAAAACTCAGTCATCCCCATTTGGGACTGTATGTATCTGCTCTCAAAACTCCCCGTGAGATCACCTGTTTCCTAAGAAAGGGAAAAGAAGTCATAAATCAAATAAAAAGTCCATGGTTTTTGTGTTTTCCAGAACACGAGCTGACTCCACGGACACTGGTAGTCCCACAGTAAGAAAGTTTTTTTGAAGCTGAGGCTCTTGGCAGCAGTTCTGGGTGCTGCCATGAGCTGCACGTGCTGCGTGAGCTCTTGCTGCCTCAGTTTCACAGCTGTAAAAGCAATCGAGGTGGGCAAGAGGGAAGAGTGTTCAAATTCACGTGATAACCCTCTCCCTGTAACAGTCCAGCTGCAACCCTGAAAGCATTTCCAGTTTCTCTTTTCCTCTGGTTCCCATGAGCTTTGTTAAACTTGGGTTCAGAGTATTGTGATTCCTGGGGTCTCTGTAAGTTTTAGACTTGATGTCAGAAATACAGACCAAGAGAAAATGTTTTTTTCCTGAGTGATGTAGCCTCCCAGGAACGGCAGCCAGACGGTCTCCAAACCCGGCTTCACTACCCAAGCTCAGTGCAACTGCAGAGTTGGCATGATCTGAGCCAACAGACTGGGCAATTTTAGCCACGGCTAATTAAAATCTCAATGCTGAGAGGCCTTTCCTTCATGTAACGCCAACTTTAGGCAGACTACAGCCTCTGTAAAATGCAAAGGAGGGTTCATGGTTGAACTGACCATCCTGCTACTGGAAATCCGAGTCTTCTCAAAGATGATCCAAAACTCAGGGGCATTGGTCTGGGTTTTTTATCAGGTTTTTATTCTAAATCAGACATGTTTAATGTCCATCCAATTTAAAATACTTTTTGATTTAATAGTGATTTCTGTGTGAAGAGTGTAAAGTCCAATGCCAGTAGTTACCATTGACTGATACCACCAATTGTCTTTGGATGAAATGTCCTGGAAGAGATGTGTACTCATGCTCCTTTTGATCTAATTTCAGGTATATTAAGATCGGGGACAAGGAGTGTGACTTCAACCCCGCTTTCCGGCTCATCCTCCACACGAAGCTGGCAAACCCCCATTTCCAGCCTGAGCTGCAAGCACAGTGCACCCTCATTAACTTCACTGTCACACGAGATGGCTTGGAGGAGCAACTGCTCGCGGCCGTGGTCAACATGGAGAGGCCTGACCTGGAAGAGCTCAAGGTCAGTAGCTGGGATTTTACACTGGGAGGCACTATTACTACTACTACTACTACTACCGCTATAAAACAAATAGTATTTCATGTGCAAGGTTGCAGAGATTGCTGAGGTCATCATAAAATCAGGAGATTTCCATTGAATTGGCAAA
>KL276544.1:3402-16649 GCA_000699545.1 Podiceps cristatus | reverse complement strand
GGTGTGGGGTCCTGGGCCCTGGGCAGGGTGGGGAGAGCCCCGAGGGGGCTGGGCAGGCACAGGCAGGGCTGGGGGGGCCCTCAGGGCCCTAACGGGAGACTGAATTCCTGAGAACTCTAATACTAGTGTATAAAAACATACCAAGGTGACCAGCCAACAGTGGTCAGACATCAGAAGGGAATGACAGTTTATCTCAGCCACCAAATAATAAAGAAGAAAAAAATTGGGAAAATTAACATAAACAACTGTAGTGCTCACATCACATTCAAGACAAGTTCTCCTCATTCTTCTGTTGTATATCTGAGTCCTTATGTGTATAAGAAGCATTATAACAGTTCTTAAATATTTTGGATGAAATTTACTCTCTCTTTGCTATCTTTCAATCCAAAGTAGTGCTGAATTTATAGTGTTATGACTGAGGGAAGAAGTCTGCCTTTCTTGAAAAGCATTTTGTGCCATGGTGCATGAAGAGTACCATTAAAAATAAATTACATTTTAGCTCCATAGAGCACTTCCTTTTATGCAAGTGCTCCCATTGAACTACTAAGTTTTGGATATTCAGCATTTCTGAGAACTACATCTCTATATGTCAGTTTCTATATTGAGTTTAAAATGCCAAAATGTAGCTGTTTGTATTTGAAGATACTGGCTGATTTTTAGAGATGGGATAGCAACATTCTAATTGTGTATTGACAATTATGCCTCAGGTTGACAATACCTGCTGAGCTGAAACATCAAAACGTCTAATGAACTTGTAAAGGGTTGTGCTCCAATGATTATGACCTCTTAAAAGAGAGATGGCTCCCAAAGTTGGCCATTTTTTTTTCTTTTTCTGGTACCTAAGAAGCAAACTCTACCGAACGAGCTAGCAAGCATTGCTTTCATTGTGCCCTTGGGTGTGGAAATTGAAGTGTAACCTTTTCAACACTTGGCTGGCTTGAAACCTAACCTGTTATATATAAATATTATGTATTAGAAGAACTTGAAGCTGGCAAAGGAATAATTTTTTTTGTTTGTTTTATTTTAGTATTGTTATGAATATATTGGATATCTGAATGAGTTGCACACAGTTAGGAAATAACATGCAATGAAGCTGCAAAACAAGAAATGTTTGCCTCCTAGACATTATTTTTAATTGCAACTCAGAGACTGGAATTGAAGTTGTGAAAGTCCCACATTTACTTTTCTAATTGTGAGAAATTGGTTCACTTTTCAATATGGGGAAAGTGTGCTTCCATCATTTTTCCATAAAAACATATTCCTTTATTAAAGTTCCCTTTTGATCTTCTGATGGAACTAAATTCTGTCTTTATAACTAATTCTTTCATACTTAAATAAATCCAGAATTACTTACTGATTATACTCTTAGGCAAATACCATTTGTCCTCAAAATAAAAATAGACTGTGCAAGTTATAGCTATTGATTTTCTTTTCTATTCTGAATCTTGTGCATTGGGAGTTCATGAATCTAAGAAGCACATAATGCAAGAATAAAGAGACTCCTTACACTTATTTAACACAAGATAGTTTATTTTTTTAACTGTCATTTAATATTGCTAGTAGTGAAAAACAATACATCACATCTACAGAAGGCATTCTAGTATTATTACTACAGGAATTATTCACATCACTAGAAACACAGAAAATAATGTTATCGTTTTCCTGGTATGACTGATCACAGATATTGCTGAGACTGACATGAGTTAGAGAACAGCCATCTTACCAGCCTAACTACCTCACTCTTACTCATCATCAAAACAAAATCCTGATTCCAAACAGCACATATTCTATGTTTCAAAAGAAACCACAGAAATCTGTAATTGTCTACACACTAGGGAAAGTTAAAGCTTCACTTGGAAAACATTATAGAAAGTATAGCACTAAAAATGCTAAAAAAATTTCTTCCATTCTTGAGCCAATTCATGTTGGAAGTTACATGCTACAATCTTTTATCTTGTTCAAACAGAAAATATCTTCACAAATATTTGCTAGAAATATTTCCTTCATTTCAGATGAATTGCATGAAAAGATAATATCCAGCATAAGAAAGTCTTCCACTCTAGAAATACATCTTATGAAATTCAACATCCAGCCTTCAAAGAATGCCATAGCCCTAAAATGAAATAATGCATTTAAAATTGCAGGGGATTAGAATGGGAGAAAACAGTAAGATGAGGATGAAAGCATCCATCAAGACAGGGGAAACAGCCTCCAAAAGAGTTGTTGTAGAAGGCTGGATATCATCTGCAATTGGGAGAAACTATACAGAAATCCTGAGCGAATGAGAGGCACTGGTTATCCATGGTTTAGCCCTAATCCATCCCTGTGCCCAGCCTTGCTATATGTTATCTCCTTGTTTCTCTGTGCTACAGTGGCCTTTGAAACAGTTAACAGTCTGCTATAGTGCATGTGCTCTGGGGCAGGAGTCAAGCAGATTGTGGGCACTCTGTGTACGGAGAGAAAATTAACATCCTAAGGACAGTAGATTCAGCATATCACTGTCAGACTATCGCTTTTGGATTGAGAATATTGGCAGGTTTGAATGCTGGCAATTCTTGAAGTAAATGGAATAGCTCATTACTAAGAACTATTGTTTCAGGCTCTCTGCAAATTTTAGTGTATTTTCTCTAAAGTCAGAACAAATGAGATACCTACATGGTCACAAAATAAAACAGAAAGCAGAGATAACATTTTGCGCTACCTCTGCCTTTTCCTCCATTCCTCATCAGGAGCATACCTAGGTTTAGAGGAAAAAAATCCTTTATGTCTGCAGACTGATTTCTGTTGTGCTTTTGCAACCTTTAGTCAATTTTTCATCTTCCTTAGCCTGCTTATGTGTTTGAATGTGAATGAGGTGGATAAAAGTGAATGAAGGCCTGTTAAGGGTTAAAACGACAAGCTAGCGCTTGGTTCATTTGCTTATAAAGCTTATCTCTGTGTTCCGGCTACATCAGAATCTTTTAAAGAAATTCTCTAACAAAGCTACATGTTCCACATCACTAACAGCAACCTCCTGCAGTGTGGTTGCATCCAGGGAGTGAAGTAACAGAAAATAAAAGATCTCTCTGAAACATGAATTAACGAGATGAGTGGTATAAAGATGACACCTAGCCTCTCAACTTAACTGTAGGTAGAAGCTCTTTACTCAAAACCCAATACATAAAAATGGAATTTTCCGTTCCATTTCGTGCTCAATGTTTTTACCTGAACTCACTAATCTTCTGTTCAAGGACTGCTCACACTTAATTATACAGCTTCACATCTCTGGTGTACACACCACATGGTAGATGCTGTCAATGGAAAGATTAATTGAATTTATAGACTCCTTAAAATAGACAGTTCCATATTTATCAGGCGAAGAGTAAAACAAAATTGACAAAACTTAGTATTGACTTCCTGCTTCTTTTTTGCATATGATATATCCTATATTTTCAGACTACTTTCACTATCATATCTGTCTCTCTTTCTTTGTTCTTGTAGTCCACTTTTACGAAGTGATTTTTCAGAAAAGTGACCAAATATAAAGTCAATTATTTTTATAAAAGAGTTCTTTCCTCTAAACCAAATTTGTATAATACTTCATTAGAGTAACTCCCTGGAAGCATGGTTTTAACAATATTTCCGAAAAGCTGATGGAAAATGAACTATTTCCAGTAAAAAGGAGAGACTACATCTTCAGCTTCTAAAAAAAATGAAAGCACGCTTCCTTCCTCAAAAATGCACCTCTTTTCCCTTTTCTAAATTTAATAATGTTTTCCAGATGCTGTGGAAGCAACTACATGCTAAGTAACACACTGATTTAACATCTGGATTGTTAATTGAATCTGATATTGATCTAACAATGACAGAACTTTTCAGCATTAAGTCTCTTGTGATTGTACATCATGATACCAAAACTGAAAGTTCTGAAGTCCTAAGCCATTCCTCATTCAGTCAGTGATTATGAATGTTGTTGATTTCAAACCAGTCAAGTTTCACTTTGAATTTCAGTCAGCTGCTAGGATGGAGTGTCTGTCCCATCTACTAGATGCAACAGGACCAATGACAGTATTGCAATAACTTTGATGGGTTAAAGTAAGATATAATACAAGGGTATGAGGGAAAAGTAGTACCATTTATTAGACCAACTAAGGTTATGGTTAGTCTAGAAAAGCTGAGGAAAATATTGAATTCTAAAATGTGCACCTTGCCTACATCTCAACTCCGTAACGGTGAGACCTACATACTTTCAAAATTCTTGCTTCCATAGAGAGGCACAATGATGTTCTCTTACATGGCTTGTTGAAGTTACATTATTCTTCAGAAGATGCCCATTCTGGAAGATTAGAAAATCAAAGCCCTGGAGCATAGCCTGATGTAGTTTTTAATAGGAAGAATTACTAAAGCTTTTTTGTTTTTCAACTGATACTAGTTGGTCTAATAAATGTATTATTGTCCCATGGGGGGGGGGGGGGGGGAAGAAACAGAAGTTCAGCATCTTTTTCGTGACAAAAATTCTGGATGAAATATGGGAATCAAGTCCTGGTTTTAGCTCATTGCTTTAAGGAACAGAAAAATGAACTCAAAAGCATCGGAATCACATAGTTTGGAAGGGATATCTAGAGGCTCTCTGGTCCAAATTCCTGTTCAAAGCAGCTCAGGCTATGTCCCCCAGGATAGAGGTTCCACTACATCTCTGGGCAACTCTTCAAGTGTTTCAATAATCTTATGGTAAATTCTTTTTTTCTTTTATCAAGTCAGACTTGTCCACTTTCTTACTTGCATCCTTTGCATTTCATCCTTCCACTGCATATCTCTAACCACTGTCTGTCACCGTCTTTTCTACAACGTCCTTTTAGGTAGTTATAGACAGAAATGAGATCTCCCTTAGCCTGCTCTCTGCACACTGAACAAATCTAGCCTCTGGCCTGCCTGACTCTCTCCGGTATATCAATGTTTTCCTGTTACTGAGGAACATAACACTGGACATAGTTATCTAGTTGTGTTTTCACAAATAAAGGGGAAGAGGTAGATTTTGTCCCAAATGGAGAGGAAGAATCTCTTCAGTCTGCTGGCTGTATCTCTTCTAATACACCCCAGTGTGTAATTGACTTGCTTTGTGGCAACAATCTCCTGCTTTGTGTGGCTGGGAAGATTTACACCATAACATTCCTTGTGGTTTAACCAAAGACCATAACCCAATACCATGCAGCTGCTTACTTACTCTCTCCCTCCCCAGTGGGATGAGGACAAGAATTGGAGAAAAAGGAAAACTCGTAGGTTGAGATAAAACCAGTTCACCAGGATAGCAAAGAAAAAGAAAAAAAGAAAAAAAAAAAAAAGATAATAAAATGTATGAAATTTTATGCACAATTTCTCACCATCTGATGACCTGATGACTGATACAGCCTGTCCCAAGCAACAGTCATGGAGCAAAAATGAGAGTAATCTTGGAATGAACAGTAATTTCCCTAGCATCGATCTGGGAACAGCAAGTTCCAGAGAGAGAGAGAGAGAGTGAACAAACAGCTGAACAAATGAATGAAAGCATAAAAAATTCTCCTGGCCCAACAGCTGACCCCACTCATACTGTGCATGATGTCTCTGGTATGGAATACTCTCTTTGGTCAGTTTGGGTCAACTGCACTGGCTATACCTGTACACCTGCACATTAGCAAAACCTGGGAAGCTGGAAGATGTCCTTGATTCTTAGTAGCAACTAATAACGTCAGTGTATTTTCAACATTCTTCACATATCAAATCCCATACTAAATCCAAAACACAGTATCTACTGGAAAGATCACTCCATCCTAGCCAAAACCAGGACACTTTTCCAGAGAATGGAGATTGACTAACCTCTCTAGATTATTCTTCTCCTTTTCAAGGATGAGTGTGATGTTTGTCTTTTCCCACTGACTCAGAACATGTCCAGCTGCCATGACCTTTCAAAGATGACAGACAGTGGACTCATAGTGAAATTGGCCAGGTCCTTCAGCACCCTTGTATGCATCCCATCTGGTCCCACAGACTTTTGTCCAGTTGGCTTAGGTATGGTTTGAATTATTTCCCCACTGTTGATGTTATCACAATCATCTATGCTACATGAAGATCCCTTGAAGATTCAAAATCAAACTGAGAAAATTATTTTTGTTTTGGAATTAGTTACATTATAAATAAAATAGGGATAGTCCAGTTCAACACAGCTATATTGACTGACACCAAAGAACATGATCACGCAGTGGAATGAAATACACTCCCAATTACAGAGACATTATCTATATCCTTTCTAAAGCAGCATAGTGATACTTGAAATGGAATAATAATAGTGTATGATTTCATAGTCTGTATTCATACTGTACTTTTTTATACCTAATATTCCATGGGATTTTCTAATTTTCATCTATGTCAACAGCAGTAGTTTAAGAATATTAGATGCACTAGTTATTATTAATTGTATCAAACTTACAATGATGAAAAAATAAGACAATGCAAGACAATTTGTATATGACAAGAGCAAAAGGAAAGTTCTGGGAAACAAGATTTCTTGGCACTTTTTATTCTAGAAAATACACATTTAGAAAAGTTAACTGTATTTAACTGATGTTTACTATTGAAGTTTGATTTACAATTCAGACCCAAAATGCTTCTAGAATAGATATATTCATAAACTTAGAATAGATATATATATAAATATATATATACACACACACATGTAATTTTTGGCTAGCGTAAAAGTCTAAAATATATAGAATTAGATAGTAATATTTGGGATAGAACTTACTGAAATCTCCTTTGGATTCATACCTTGTTCAATGTAAGTTACAGTAATATTTACTCAAAATAGGAAAGAACAGAACACTTAGGCCATTTTTTTTTCTTTAAAAACCCCATAGAGCAGTAGTTTATTGAAAAAAATTTCAAGTGTCTAAGTATAGAATTTAGCTTCAGATTCAAACACCTAAATTCTTGTGATAACAACATAGCTTAGAGCATGTAAACTGTTATCTAAGCTCCCATCATAGTCCATGAAGATGTAGCCAGTACAGTCAATGGAGTCTAGGGATCTATTTATCTCTTCCTAAAGTAGATATTTGCTTTGAGAGCACTGAATAGCTCTCTCTGTCTCCATTGACTGTATTGACGAGATGGCCATTGACTGTAGCAGTAGCTTAGATACCTAGCCCACATTTAATCATTTATGTTGTAGATACCTGAATTTAGCAGAATGACTCAGTTGCCCTAACATAGGCTCCTGAACACAGTGATATCCTGCTCACACGCTTCTGGATAAATAGTTGTCAGCCACAGCATAGTACGCAATGATATAATGTCACTAGAAGTTTATATTCAAGCAGCTTTATATGTCTGATCAGGGAGGTGAATCCAACCCAAAATCAGAGTGTGTTTTTCTTAGTTGCTAGCAAACTTCAAGTGTGGACTAGCTGATCAGCAGGTGGAGACCAGCACCTGGAAATATCCAAGATCTGATATGGTGAGTGGGTAAGGGTCTGCGTGTGGCCTTGGCGTTCTATAGGCCTAGAGCAGTGTGATTATTCATGTGATACGTAAATGTGGTTTGCCCTAGAGAGTGAGGGTGTGTGCATGCTTCACCATGAACCTCAACTCTGATCAGCCAGAGGTGAGGGATCAAGCGGGGCTTCTCTGTAGCATGTGCTCAGTCTTGCTGCTGTCTGGACCTGCCTCCATCTGACAGGCAGGAGGAGCCAGGAGCACTCTGGAGTGAGCTCTGAGCAGACTGGAAAGGAGCACTCTCCTGGATCTTGAAGTCCACTGAGTTAGCTGTACCTTTACATAACAGAGGTAAGAGCAAGACACATACTTTGGAAGACTCGTAAACATATAGAAGAATGTATCCTTAGATGAAACCAAGATGAATGGTGTCCCTGCTCACTGCAGGGGGGTCGGACTAGATGACCTCTAGGGGTCCCTTCCAACCCAAAACATTCTATGATTCTATGAATTTGAGCAAAATAATTATATATAATTCTTTTATTTTGAATGCTTTTTAATTGTTGATCACTCACAATGATCACATTCTTACTATTTATCTCTCACAATGAAATCGCAGTGTAGGGCATGTTCAAGATTCAGTGAAAATATTAAACTGCCATGTTTTCTTAACCCTTTTACTTTATATTTTCATTTTTTATGACCTGGTCTTCCTTCCTGACCCTCAGTGTTCATAGTCATACTTTCGTTTCCTTGATGTACCACTACTATCTGTGAACCACTGCCAATAGGCTAGAAATACAGACATCTGTAGTCACGGCAGTCTGCAGCAATGACGGCATCATGTTGACGTTACCTCCTCCAGTTGTATGGCCTACCAGTTTATCTATAATCATCATTACAACCTGTCATAATGACAACCCTACAACACAAACTTTCATCCTGAAATTAGTTTTAACTCCCAAACAGTATCCATAAATTACTATTTCCAACCCTTGTTCCAATTTTAAAAATTTGACATTTTCTCCAATGTTATGTTGTGTTACTGTTTTTCCTGTCTCCCCCTGTTTTTCATATAACTTATTGCAATACTTAGGAGCCATCTGTGTTACAAAATTTGCAGTATCAAACATCAACATCCTGGAAGAGAACAGCATGAATAAATGAAAATCTGTTTAGAAGAGGTGCCATTACTTCCCAAGGAATATAATACTTTCAGCAGAATGTGGGGGGTTTTATATTTAATATAGATCACTAAATGTAAGTAGGTCAGCTTCTGTGCATATAAGATTTTTCTTCTAATTCCTTTGCATATACTAACAGCTTAAAGTAGTTACAAATTAAGTCTCTCCCCTCTTTTCACTGTACCTTGCTGTCCACGAAGATATACTTCTGGTGGGCCTGGGAAGAGGCAATTTTAAGTTCTATTTCAGCTGTCACATTTTCTATCAGCAGAAGGGAGCTGGATTTTTCAAAGAATAGAATTTGGATACAGCACTAGATCTCGCTAATACTAGTCATCTCATTGCTTTATTTGATCCCACCTTCTTCACCTTAGCTAGTCTTATGAAGAACAGATAAAGCTAGCCATCAATAATTCCTTCACTAACATCTGAAAAGGGTATGCTGAATGACATTTCTCTCTTTTTGGAATACCTTTTTTTTTTTTTTTTTTTTTTAATATTGCTACAATAAGGATATTTAGGTCTTTTGGACTTACTACCAAACATTTTTAAAGCAACAAAACAAAACAAAACCACACTAAAAAGTCCCTAAAAATATCCAGATTTGAGCAAGTGCATAATAACCAGTCTTATCTAGAAAGGCATTACTCAATTATTTGATTGAAGTAATGCATTTAGCAGTATAAGCTATGATCTTTACCTCTTTTAAATGTATAGCTGTCTTTTAAGTATCACCTTACTTTTGAATTCCTGGCGATCTAATTTCTTGTTTTTAGAGAATTATAGCATTATTTTTTTTTCCTGAATCATTCTTTGATATATATTCAGAACCTCCACTTCAGCTCTATTTAAGGAAGGCTGTTTGCTTTCTCCTAACCAATGGAAGTGTAACAGTCATGTAACTTTGGTGATTTCCATTGGGTTACTTCAGCTCTGTACTCTAGTACTGCATGTGAGAAAGCAAGTAATAGAGAAGATAAGATTAAAGCAATAAATCCTTAGAATACTCTGTGGAGTTTTTTATTCCAGATACGAACAATTGTAAGACTTATGACAGGGAGATTTATGTAAGCAGCAAAGCCTTCCAACTATTTGTATCTGAAGGAAAGACAGAAACATGAAAAGTTCTGTGTCAGCATTTTCCATCAGGTATGAATGTCATGTCATGGTCTAAGGAATTTGAATGTGTGGAGGTTTATGCCAGAAGACCAAGTTAAACAAGAGAGAACCTAATGCAACAAAATTGCAAGGTTCTTTCTAAATTATCTGTAATTTAAAATAAGTCAGGATTTTTTTTTGTATAAATTTACAAAACTAAGTTATTCTAACATTATAGAAAATACTCTTCATATATCCAATTTATGAATACAGCATTACTTCCCTTGTACCTGTAGGAATTACTTTGTTGTCTTGTCTTCCTTTTTTTGAAAAAAAAAAAAAAAAAAAAAAAAGATTGGACAAGGACCACAGGTTTAGCATCATGTCAGACTTCATTCTAAAGTTCCATGACAGCCAAGGAGTCTAAAATACATATTTTTCTTCTGTGCCTTGAGTTTTGTTCTGTAACATAGTTATAATACATTATCTATTTCCCCAGCAATTTTTTGAGATACTTATCATCAGAATAAATATTGTGTTCCACAGATCATAAAAGCACAAAGAACAGACTTGAACTCATTAAAATGCTCTTGCCATCTGCTGATCTGGTAGAATTTGGACTGATCAGGTGAAATGATTCCAGCAGAGTATTTCAGATATTATCCTCTTCCTCCTTCATAAAATGAACTGTTTACTTGCCCCTTTATATCCCTTGACTTACTTGAGCTTAGTGATTTTCATTGTCTTGAGAAAATCAAAAGTAAATACGCAAGCAGGAAGGATCAGAGTAATCCACCTTTCTTATGGGAAGGGAGAAGTACTTAGAAGGAGAATCAAAAGAAAAAAGAATTCTTATAGAGGTGTGAAAAGGGTTAGATAGGATGGTTCTTGGCACCCAGTCAAAAGAGAGAGGACAATTCCTAAAAGTATGTTTTGGAGCAGGCATGTATTGATTATCAAACACAATACTGAGGTAGTAACATCATCCATCTCTCTATAAGATGGCTAGGAGTCCAAGGCTTAGTTCCCTGGATGTGACAGACTATGCAGAGGCTAAAGAAGATGGCACCAAGTGTGTCACCTATCCTCATTGTTTTAATAGAAAAGGTCACATTGGCAAAAGCAGAAAAAAATCACAGAATTCAATTTTTACACTAATGTCATCGCTCCTATATTGGCTGATTAACACGATTGCCTAAGAGAGCATAGCTTTGTAGCCCCTAAACTCTGAGAAAAATTACCTGGAATAGGAGTGTGTCCTAGAGAAATGTCACTATACAGTTTCTGTGGTCTAATGTTCTTCCCAAGCATTCATTGCTGGCTGGTGGACTAAAGGGACCTTTGATCTGGACTAGTAGAGGCATTCTTAAGTTCTCACATAGGTGGGCCAAGAGGCTAAGCAGTGATGACAAATGGCACATTCTTAGAGAAATGTCTGAGACTGCTGCTACTCAAGCCATCCAGAAACAGCCATCTGATATCTTCTTTCTTTGCTTAGTAAAGAACAAGCCTGGGGAGCTTTCAGGGAAGGGAAGGGAATGGAGCTGAAAATCAAAGTGTGATGAATGTTATAACTGACTTGTTTGTTTAGAGATTCTGTATATGCATTGCACATTAGTCTTGTGAAAAGGATGTCATTAAACAGCAGAGAGAGAAGCTGTTTGTCCCGATCCTAGCTTCTGCACTCTGGTTTCAGAAGATACTAATTTACAGTAGTTGAGCAGATATATCTAGGAGTGTTCAGAATCATGTGTAAGCAAAAACCCACCCAAACCTCAGCGTTAAGAAAAGAACAGAGATCTTGAATTTACAGACAACATTGTGGATTTCCTCATAACTGAAAAGCCATGCTTTTGAACTTAAACCAAGACTGGGTCAGATCAATAGGCATGGACAATAACAGGCAGAGGCCATATTTGTAAATGAATCTTTTATTTTAACTGTCTTACTCGTGAGATCAAAGATCTGTCTTTTAAGAAATTATTATTCTAATTTCTGTTCTAATAATACATATCTTAAGAGATTCAAAATATCTTTCTTGATTTTTATGTGTCTACTTCAAGAAAATGTGTGAGCAATTCCATCTTAAAGCTCTTACCAACCCAGTGTCTCATACCACAAAGACACAATAAATGTGTCTTAAATCCATACCCTGCCTCTATTGTTGTATAGTCATTCAAAATCCTAAGTGTGGCAGCACCGGGGCGTGTTGTTAAGACATCCAGGAACCTTGGTTAGGAGACAAGAAGAACAGCTACAAGCAAACCAGCTGAAGCATGACTGCTCAGGTGAATCCATCAATGCTGTGGGTTAACCCCAGTAGACAGCTCAGCCCCACACAGCTGCTTGCTCACTCCCCTACAGTGAGACAGGGGAGAGAATCAGAAGGGTAAAAGTGAGAAAACTTGTGGGTTGAGATAAAGACAGTTTAATAGGTAATGCAAAAGCTGCCTACACAAGCAAAACAAAATAAGGAATCCATTCACTACTTCCTATAGTCAGGCAGGTATTTTGCTGTTTCTGGGAAAGCAGGTCTTCATCATGCATAATGGTGACTTAGGAAGACAAACGCCATAACTCTGAACATCCCCCTTTCCTCAGCTTTTATTGCAGAGCATGATGTCCTATGGTATGGGATATCCCTTTGGTCGATTTGGGTCAGCTGTCCCAGCTGTATTGCCTCCCAGCTTCTTGTACACCCCCAGCCTCCTCGCTGGTGGGCTGGGGTGAGAAACAAAAAGGCCTTCATGCTGTGTAAGCACTGCTCAGCAGTAGCTAAAACATTGGTGTGTTATCAACACCGTTTTGGTCACAAATCCAAAACATAGCAGCATATGAGCTCCTATGAAGAAAATTAACCCTATGCCAGCCAAAACCAGTACAATCGAGTACCCAGGCACATACAAATTTAGAAGAAGAGAGAGTATATTTATCTGCAGTCTCTGACATGTACATGGAAAATTTAATCTTTCCCCAAAAAGTATAGACTCATCTTCCCTGATAAAATTAAGCATTATTTTTTAAAAAAAAATTAAACAGCAGGTATACAGAGCAGAAAAAAAAAAAAAAAAAAAAAAAAAAAAAAAAACAAAACAAAAAAAAACACCTGACCATCAGGCAAAGATCTACCATATGTAAGACACTTAAACCACAGAGACATAAGAAGGCCTATATGCAAAGGCTGTTTTGGGGACTGTTCCCATCACAGCTCTGTCTTTACCTCGAAAACCTCTGTTTCGCCTCACTCTTGCTTGGAGTCACAGATTCCTCTGTGCCTTGGTCCTGGCCCAGGCAGAGACCTCTGTCACTAGACATGCCAAAGACCAAGGTAGAAAGTCTGCTAGTAGGAGACCTCACGTAACAGCCTTTTAGCAACCTCCCTGGACTGAGACTCTTGTTTTTCAGAGTCCTGAGTGCACTAACAATCCTTAATTGTCCTGAGCAGCTTCATCTGGATCCTCCACCCAAGCCCACTGGCCTAGGAGCTGCATCTAAGATCAAGTCCTGAGGCTTGCT
>JMFS01086627.1:0-21442 GCA_000699545.1 Podiceps cristatus | reverse complement strand
AACAGCAAAATGATTTGGTTTTGTTTTAAACAAAAGGGACAGTGACACAGGAGCTCCAGGAGCACTACAGGCATGGGAAAACTTTTTTTTTTAAAAAACTTCATTCAGGAAAACTCTCTCTACACACAAACATATTGGTTCATGTCTTGTGGCTTTAGAGCTCATTCCCTCTGAGAAGTACTGCTGCACTCAATATTAAAAATTAAAGGTATCGAGGAAAGCACTTATTTGAACACATTAGTAATCAGAGCTGTTTCACTGAACTGGGTGCTCTGGGAATGGGAACATTCCAGTATTTGTCTCATGTAGTACTGGAAGAAATAGGGGAACTACACTGTAGCAACTGATCCTTAACTAGTTTATTCCCAAAGGCTCTTGGTTTATATGAAATAGGGTGTGTTCCCAGGAACTTCTAAAGAATGAAGATACATCCAAGCCCTATCAGAAGTCTACCTAGCTAAAGATGGAAGATAAACTACTGGAGGACAAGCATTATTGCTGTGGAATGAAGAAACAAAGGCATTTGGGGAAGAGTTGGGTAATTCTAGATCTTCCTGCAATGTCACTGAGCTGTGTATAGCAAACTGACAACTACAGCTGTTACTGAGTTTCATACAACTTGCTGTAACTGCTCTGCCCTTTGTTCAAATACTGAATTTTACATTAATGCATCATAATTTGCAGCATCTCTGTGAGCCCCAGTAACGTAAGAGGAAAGAAAGGATATCACAAACTAAGACACAGAGGGCTGTTAAAGCTGTACGAGGATTTGGGCAGCATCCAATCATACCTGACTCTCTGTAATCAGTAATGTCTTTCCCCTTCCTTTAGGGTTAGGTACATTAAAGTAAAAATCAAACAATTTATTCTAGACCCAGTGGAGTTGAGAGTAAGATGATCTCTCCTTCAGGCTGAATGTTATCCTGAGTTCTACGGGAACAGAGTAACAAATGGAGCATCTTCTAACTCAGACTGTAATTCAGTTTTCCATTCAAGCTCTTCAGTACTGATCTGTCTTGATGCTTGACACCAAGGTTCTGTTTCTTTATAATACCATTTGCTTCTTTAAAGGCAATTTCCTTTAAAAAGTAAGCATAGTAGGAATTACTCCAACAGTGGCATGCATTTTTTTTAAAATAAGAAAAAAGTGTCTGTTCTTTCAAGGTAGAAAAGGTCCCTATATGTGCATGTGCTAAAGCATCTCCCTTTTTTTAAATTAATCTTCAAAAATAATTAATATAGTTGACTTTGCTATAGAGCTGCTGGACAGATGTAATACATGTCAAAGTGCAAGTTTTCAATCATTTGAAAGGTGAATATGCATAGAAAGTTTATATATACAGATGTTGGCTGTATTTATAACTTGAAAAGTTACTTCTAGAAGTTGACAAGTCAGATAACCCATAACAAACACATGCAAATCATGTCCCTTAAATACTGTGTGAACTAATGCATATGCTGCCTAATTCAGTTCTGATTCCTGATGACAAGTTTAGAGAGAAATAGAATATTTATTGTAGAGGTCATTATAGTGTAAAGAAATGGCTGAAACGTTTTTAATTGTATATTACTGACTATGTTAAACTGACTTCAGCTTTAAAGTTAAAGAGATACTAATATAGTGGAGGACAATGCCTACAGGAATCTCAGAGCCCCTCTGAGGAAAACATGATGCAAAAATGATTTCAGAAATAAAATAACAATATCTTTGCTTTCCACCTAACAGCCACCAGACATCCAGATAAATATCCTTATTGGAAAAAAAAATTAACCAGCCAATGCTCAGACAGATGCACTTTGCATTTTAGTGTTATGAAAAGTAGGTATATTCCAAAACCACTCTGTAGTGCTACTCTCTGCCTCCATCAGCTTCCCTACCAAACAAGTAATTGCTTTCCCCTCAGATCATTAATTTTATACCTACCATGCCACCAAATTATTGATTTCTCCCCTCACCCCCAATCAAATCTAGCTCTCCTTCAATTTGCCCATTTTCTGCTCTACAAGGGCCCATAATTGCATGGTGTCTTTCCCATCAACTCTCACCACCACATTGCCTGAGGCACTCATTTTTAACAGCTGAAAACTGATATAAGTCAGGGTGTTGCTCAACATGATCACAGCATAAAGATAGAACATCTCCCTCTTTCTGCCTATCAAAAGCTATTACTCTGCATAAACATACAAAACCAGGCTATTACTTCTGCTTACTGTTAATTATTTCTTCAGATAAGACATACCATTTACTTGGTGTCACACTGTTCCATATTACAAGTATGGATGCTGGCTTAAGAGTTTTACTGTGAAGGGAATTAAACTGTCAGAACATCTCCACAGTTGCGTGCCATGGCACTAAGTTCTTGAGTTTAGCAAGAAATAACAGAAAATCACTTTAATAATAAAAAACACCCCCAAACCTCTCTTTTGTATTAATTGCATTGTTTATATACTGCCAAATTAATAGAAAAGGGAGATGATTAGCAATCGAACTACAAGTGTCCCAAGATATCCTCTTTTTGTATGAATGTGGGAATGGGCCAGAATCTGACATCATTTTTGCATTTCATATCAGCTGTAACAAAGTCCCTAAATCTATTCAGGGTCCATCGCTTTGTTTCCAGAGGAGCAGAGCAAGTTTGAGCTGTGTGCATGGGTGTGACTGTTTGTATTTTTACAAATATAAGGCAGTTAAATTAGCTGGTAGTTTCCATTATAGCTGTGTATTTAGTCTTTTTGAGGGTCATTTCAGTTCTCACTAATGTTACTGGAAGATGTTATTTAAATTTGATGGTTTAATTTTAATTTTTTCTTATCATACTAGATTCTGTCTCTACGCCTGATGTGTTAAAAAATTATGTAGTTAGTAGCTTCAAATTGCACTTATTTTGAGTAAAAGTTTGAGATACGCAAGAGCTAGCAGCAGCCCCTACAGAACTGTCAGCTCCACTCAGAGCTGGTGAACGTTCACCCTCATGCTTGTTTACAAGTAGCACTCACAGCAATAGACACTTGGATGACAAGTAGAAATCGGGAAACTGTAACGATAGAAGTATGGGGACTCTGCAATGATTTATGAATCCTCTGTGGAACTCCTGTGGTAAAAAAATAAGGTGTTAAGTGGTTTATTTTAGATAACCCAGAGTGTTCCTTAGGATTTTAATAATGGTGATAAAAATCTCCAGTTCAATTTCTTTTATAGATTTCTGTCTGATACCAATTTGTGACCTCTGCTAATTGCATCATTTTTTATAAATCACTGGTGAACTCTAGTGTAATTTCAGTTGGTTTTCTTCTGTACATGATACAATATTGTATAAAAATTAACCTGAGATTTTAGAGTATTTGGTATAAAATATAGAAAATAATAGAACTAGAGAATGGATTACAGAGAAATACGTCTCCCCTATGTCTCTTCCTCCCTATTTTGTGGTGTTTTGGGGGGGGGGCTCTGTGTGTATGTGGTTTTTTTAAAGAGTATCGTTAAAAGTACTTTATAATAGGGAAATGTTCCTTGAGCTCCCAGTTTGCACATTCTAGCTTCATTCCTCAGTTCCTCTGCTTATTATTTTTCCTATACAAGCCTTCAACACTTTTTTCCTGTCCTCCCTTCCCAGTGGTTATTTTTCTACCTTATATATTTTTCCTCATGTATTTCTTTACTGTTTTGCCATGTTGCTGGGTTTTTTTTATCTTTTTCTTCTCCGCCCCCCCCCCCCCCCACCACCCGTGCCCCCCCCCCCCCCCCCCCCCCTTGTGCAGTTCTCTAGAAGTAACTGCACAAGTCAATTAGCTTGTAATTATTAAGCAAAGCAAACTAAGGATGGAACAACAATAATAAAGGGATTTCTGTGTGGGTGTCTGAAAATTGTAAAGCAGCACCTATACACTCGAGTGTGTGTCTCACTTCACCTTTTAGTATTACCAAGGGTAAAATAAAACTCTCTCTTACTCCTTCAGGAGCAAACCCCTGCCTAAACCAGTCTGAATAAAAATAGTGAGGAGTTCTTGTCACAGTTGTAGCCACCACCACCTGAAAATCATTATAATTTGCTCAATCTCAGGAATCTCTTGTTACTAGCTAAAGGATTGTCAGTTTCTCAACCAAAAAAATACCAATTTCAAAGACAGTGGTACAATCTAAGCTAGGTATCTCTTTCAAAAGCATGGGATAACTGTAATACAATAAGCCGTGTTCTCTTTTTTTGTGGCTTGCACTCATCTATTTTATTTAAGGGGTTATTCCTCCATTGCGGGTGATGGTCTATGGATGATTTGTCCACTTCCTAAACAATGATAGTGTTTCACATATAGTTGGTTAATGAATTAGAAAGCCAGAAGTGACAGCTATGGCTATGTAGAGCAATATTTAGATTTCAGATTTGAAATTTCTTAAATTAATGCCTATTTGAATTTGAATGTATTACTATTTTTTGTTTTAGAAACAATCTTTAAAATTTTCAAATCATGGGGAATCTGTTGTCAACTATGATTAATTAAGCAGTAAAGAAACTGACATCAGAATAAATTTTTCTGCTTGCTTCAATTCTGAATTTGTCTCATTTGCTGTATATCCTTGCATGTTACAATTTTGTCTGCTGGATATAACAACTACTTCTTAAATTTCTCTTTCCCATTAAATGGTCCAGGAAACAGATTCATTTTTCAGCCTTCTCTGATCTCAGCCCTAATTATTCCCTTATTAGACATGGTAGTCAAATAATCATTCTCATAGCCCATCTGGAAGTCCCTCCAGTTTATCAGCTGTGGATACTAGCACTGCACTGAGCGTCCAGGAGGCGTTACCCCTGCACCAAACACCACCATGTTATGTTATCACTTGGCTTACATTCAGCATTCCTGTTCATACATCTAATTAGACCTTCTGAGTAAGGTCTAATTGACCCACAACCCAACTCCTATTCACTTAATTGTTCACTATAAATCTCCCTTCAGAAGTTGCTTATTCTGAAAGAAAAAAAACCACAAACTCTATCCTATTTATATGACTGGAGGTCTGATGGCCTATTTTCCACAGTCAAAGATCAAACACCACAGAAAGGTCCATACCTGAGGATGTGACTTAAAAGAACAACTCAAAGCAGCTCTGCTGTTTTGTTTTTTTTTTTTTCCTGACCAGCATTAACTGCAATGGCTGTAGTCTTAGCACTCTCGACTCACACCTGCTTTTGAAGGCCAGTGACAAATAACTTCTTACTGAGACAAGACCAAGGAGGTCAAAACAGCACCTACGAATATCATCTTGTTTGCAGCAAGTGGGTCTGAAAATCAGATCATCTGTACCTTTAAATGTACACTGTTTTGGGCATTTCTTCAAGTGACATAATATATATTTCAATGACTGAGAAAAAACTCAAACATCTATGAATCGCAGTTATTGTTGGAGTCTTTGCCTGCAAAGAGAGCAAATAGAGCATTCATCATCCAATTCCTATAATCCTATTTGATTTTGAGGTGGATGTTGTTATTTTAATTTGGACATGGCTTATTTTCTTTTCATTGACATACATCATGTTCTAAAACAGAGGACATTTTCATCCACTGTTGCAATTCCTATTGAACTACACCTATTTGCTTGGGGCGGGGGAGGTGTGTGTGTTTAATGCTTTCTCAATTCCTGACTTCATTTCAAAGTGCACAAACAAGAATTCCCTGCAAGTCTGCTGCAACAAGATTTCTTTCTAGTTTTCCTGTACTCCAGTTTGAAAGACTATTATGATCTCCCTCTGGTTTGGGGCTGTCATTTTGGATAAACCCCATCAGCAAAGACCAGCAGTGTCATTGGGGGTGAATCAGTCCATAAGGGGCAGTGCCAGGCTGAGTGACTTCACCTTCACCCAAAATTCTAGTTAACTGCACTTTCCTTGATGCTTGCCCCTGACAGACATGAGGAAAGAGCTGTGCACTTTTTTCTTTGACTCACTACGTGGTATTACCAAGCCTCCATTTATCATCATTGACATGTGAGATTCACAATGTTCAACGACTCGGACAATTTTTCTGTGAAGCTCTTTCTGTTGGCTAGGATTTGTTGCGTGCTTATTTAGAAACACTAATCATTTTCTCTCTGAGAGCAGCAAGTACAACCTGCTTTCCCTAGAACAATTACTTACAATGCAGAAGATCTAGAAAATATTTTCCATCATTTTTATATATAACACTGTGCCAGCATCAAATCTTCCAATTCAACAATGTTCACATGAAACTGGGATAAACTTTCCAGAAAATTCATCATTATGCCAGTCGTCATTTATTTAAAAAAAAAAAAAAAATAAAAATCGATATATACCAATATATACACAGGTACATGACTTCTGTTAGTCATTTCTTTACTAAATCATGATGTCAGAGCAAAGCAAAACTATCTGAAACTCAACTAAAAGGAAACCTGGGAGATTTCAGAGATCTGTTCTTGTTCCTGCTTTAATCCTTGCTATGTGTTCCCCTGAACCAGGTGGGAGCAGAAGAGCATGTGGTGTAACTAAAGTGTGTGTGTGTGGTAAATTCACATCCTCCCAAATGATGCTGTATTACCTCTTTCTCCCACAGAAACCCCATTATTGAACCGACTGAGGACAGAGAAGGTAGAAAAAGCCTCCTGTAGTTTCCCTCATCCCAGGAAGATAAACCTTGGAAGTGGGAGCACTCATAGAAGTGATGTGGAGATTGCTGTCCTGCAGCTTCCACATGTATGTGTTGGGCAGGGAAAGGACTTTACTAGATCTTTGCCAAGCATAGCCCCAAGCGTACTTCAGAAAGGTTTGTGAAACCTTTCTTGGCTCAGAGGTTTAGGCTGGTTTCTTACAGAAATGCCATTCTCTTGTCCACTGAGGTCTTCCCTCATCTTTTCCTGCCCCAACAAAACACAGATAGTGAAGTAAAAAAACCCATCAGTGCCTCATAGGGAAACACTGTAGAGTGAATTCAGACCTCAAACCCCACTGACCTCACAGGGAAGAGGTACTTTGCTTCCTCCTGCATCACTGGTCAAGATTGTTTCAATTCAGATAACAATAGAGTTAACGTGTCTTGTATTGCAACTGTTTTCAGTGGCATGTTTAATAAAATTATGTAACTATAAAACATAGGCCATGACTATAATTAAACTGTGCCATCCATAAAGATACCAGTAGATAATTTAGTTGCACAGAGCTATGTTTTGAAGAAGTAGGAATTTGTTTTCAGATTTAGACATGTTCTGCTAAAATATGAGTTTTACTGCTGTTAGTTCTTTGTGATTAGGGTTGTTTGAGTACCTTTTATGTTTTATTCAAGCGTCCAACAATTATTGAAGAATTTAATTTTAAAATGTTTAGCAATTCAATGAAGTACAGGACTCACACGGTTAGTTTCTTTCAAAAATATTTTCTCTATGAAAGCTACTTTGCCTTCCTGTGGCTCAGGGTATTACAATTCTCATTTTGTGAGGGGAAAACGGAGTCTACGTGCAAGCTTGAAATAATTGGTTTTCTTTGGGTGACAATGCAGGCTTTCATTACAAAGCCCAGATTTTTTAGAGTACTGAAGCACAGCTGGTGGTCTTTGAATAGGGGAAGTTGCTGTTTCAAATTCTTGGAACCTTCAGAACGTTTGGAGATTGATCATGTGTTTTTTCATGGTAAACTGGATTATTCAGAGGAATGCTGCTAATGAGAAAGCAAGCCTGTCATCTCTCCAAGTGTGGTGTGACCTACACAGTAATGATCAGACACTACCTGATGACAGTTTACTGGTTTTTTATGCGTACACATGCCCACAAACATCATATGATATGGTATGTCTTCCCTAGCATATCTAATGAAACATGTACATGTTTTGCTGAGAAGTGACAGAAGAAAAGCATATCCCCACACTTCCTCAGAGACACATTAGTGCAGAAGAATTCACAGAGAGCAATACTCTTTTCTTATCAAAAATTAAATTCCAAAGCTTCTCTTTGTACATGGATAATAAATTGCCCAACAGTAGTCCAACAGCTTCATTTAAGACCTGTTCTTCCACAAGCCTCAGTTTTGACACAAGTTCAGTTGTAATCATTCTAATAGGTAAACACAAACAATTTTCTGCTTTATAAATGAAAAATAATGCTTTGAGTTTTGATTAACATTGAATGCCAAAAGAACTCCTCAAGAATAGATAGATGTCTGCCCAGACAGACAACTGTGCTGCATCACAGGATGAACTTCTGAGTGGTCCTCAGGGTCAGAGCCAGAAACTCCATTTCAAAAACCAGTCAGAAAATTCCATGTATTGATAATTATAGTAGGCTCATCTATGATGGAGATGAACTCTAGGGCTGAGCTAAGCATAAAGCTAAATATTAAGACCTTAAAGATTTAAATCAGGACTAATACCAATTAAGATTTGAGTACTGGGACAGGTGTTAAGAGTTAAGCTCGTTGGCAGCAAACTTACTACAATGGTTGCCTCTCTCTAATATACTCTGGCCTCCCACAAGCTTCCATTTTCTGTTGTTCACACAGACCCAGTTTGTAGAAACATTCTTTGTCTCTGATGTTTTTTCCCCTAATTTTGAACTATTTCTGACATCTGCCACTCTAAATAATTATTCATGGGCTGATATTTACCTCCAAGTTTACCTTGAGGTGCTGATGGAAAATTCCATAAGAAAGCAAATTTCATTACGAGTGACGGAACTACCTAAGTAATATATATAATACATACGTTGTCATAAGGCATAATGAAAAGAGTGATACTGATTTTGCAACGGTGTGTGTTAGACAAGCGATTTGGTATCTCTCTAAAATTAATTAGTTAAATATCATTCTATATTCTGAGCTAAAGGGGCATATAGGGATAGGGATAGGTGATGGCTTTAAACTGAAAGAGGGTAGATTTAGAGAAGATATAAGGAAGACATTCTTCACTCTGAGGGTGGTGAGGCACCAGAACAGGTTGCTCGCAGAAGTTGTGGATGCCCCATCCCTGGCAGTGTTCAAGGCCAGGTTGGATGGGGCCTTGAGCAACCTGGTCTAGGGAAAGTTGTCCTTCCCCATGGCAGGGGGGTTGGAAGGAGATGATTTTTAAGGTCCCAACCCAAACCATTCTATCATTCTATGATTTCATGAAATGTTAGCTTCTGCAGCAAAGTGTGCAGTAGGGTTTGAACTTCTCTCTCTAAGGCTTTTCCGTGCCTCTTATTTTTACCACGTGAAAGGCATTGGCGAGACATCTGAAAAGGTGCTCAATGGTCTTGGACTTGGAAGAAAGAACCCACTGAAGTTTATGAGCTTGGAGTCATTAGTGTAAGACATTTTGCCCTGGGGTTCATTCTGCATTCCAAAACATACTACACTGAAGATACAGATTGATTGAAAATAGTGACTCTTATACAGGGGACCATGCACTGAATGACAGCCATCTGATGTGACCATTATTTGCTTGCTGCTGTTACTTGAGGTTGCAGTATTTCCTTTTTCCATAGTAATGTACCCGGCCTCAATTCAAGAAATAAGAAAAAAATCCAGACCAACAGTAATAAGATGTCTTTTTTTTTTTTTTTCCCCAAAGAGAGCCTCAGTAAGTGATGATCTAAATGAATGAAGCTTGATAAATATAAGAAAAAAACAAACAAAAACCCCAACAAACCCACTGTCAAGAATGTCACCTGGCCATAAAAAGAACCTGACAAACAGAGCGAAGAAAAAAAACTTGGGAGAATTAGTATCAGAATTCAGGCAAAAGATAGAATAAATGTAAAAAAGTTTAAAATGGTAAGAAATTAATTATTTGTCATTTTAAAGGAGCTTTGCTTTCCTGATTTTATTAATTTATCACTGAGGGAATACATGTTCTGCTAAGATGAGAGCAATTCATTTCTAATTAATAGGGGACTTCCAAAAATACTTTGCTTTTTCCTGAGAATTTTGTTCAACTACTTGAAGAAATCATACACACATACATGTCACAAAAATTGGTTTCAGGAAGTTCAGAAGCTGCTGAAAATTTTTCATTTGCAAATTAAATAGTTAATTATGCTAATCTCTGAAAAGAAAGTGGCAATAAAGTAATCACATTTCTGGTCTCTGTGCTGTCATTTTTTTCAACCATCCAACAGCTGAAAAGGTAATATGCATTATTAGTTTTACATTCTGCTTTGAAACATCGTTCTCTGAGAGCAAGTTAGTTTTACTGTAGCTTCTGTTCCTGACAAGCAATTAAAAATAGGCAAATTGTTTACAAAATTAGTTTAGTTTTCAGTCAAAATTAAATTATTCATACCTAAAGCAACAGACAGCACACAGAAAAAGAGATTCCTCTAAAGAAGGCTTGGGGTGAGAAGTCATCTTACATATTGATGTTCAGCCAAGTAGGAAGCAGTGTCTGATTACCAACTTTTTTTTTTTTTTTTAAATAGTTTGATGCAGACAGAGATGAAGAAGAAGTGTTCTTTGACATAAGTTCGGCAGTTGACAATAAACTATTTGCAAACAAAGAGGCTGCAGCAGGTGAGTTAATGCGAGATTTAAAGAATCACATTTTCTTATACTGCACTTGACATTGGTGGGATGCCTTTTTCATGTTTGTCAAGTATGGATGTATGTACTGTAGCAAAGTCTTGATCAACCTCAAACACTTGCATAACCAAGGGAAAAAAAAAAAAAAAAAATCTCTTTACACTTGGAAACTTCATGCAACTGACCCAACATCTTGTTTATCTACAAGCTCACCTTAAAATACTATGGATAGTCCACTGAACAACTATGTCATTAATACAAAAAAACCTTTGTAAGTTGGTTGATTCCAGTTGTCAGCTATCTGTTTCAGTTCCAGATGATACCTCAGTGTTCACTAGAAAACCAGTCCTAGGAGATTAATGACCATACATCCTTGCCAATAACTGGCACTAATCCTGAAACTGAGTGTGAATAAGTCAGGCATTTGGGGGTTTTATTTATTTATATATTCATTATTTGTGCTTACTGAGGCTTGAATGTCTTCAAAGAAAAAGCCTTTGAGGGACAAAGGACTGCAAGAGAATTGAAGCTAAAAATCAAAGCACTGAAAATCCATAACATCTGTCAAATATTTCACTTGAGGGGAACAAGAAAATGTTCCTTGGTAACTTCACAACTTTTTCAGTTGGCATCCCTGGCTGCCTTCTTAGTAGACCACGACGATTATATAGGTAGATGAGCTCATAAATGCCTTGTGAAACAGCACACAAAAAGAAATTCTAGGTGAAACAGTTTCCTGTAAAGTTTACTAGCTTTATTAAAACAAAGATTAGATATGTATAGTAGAGAAAATCATCTACCTTATTTCTCCTCTGTTTAAGGGAAAACTCATCTGCCATAAATTGGCAGACAGAGTAGCTTCACTTTTTTGTAACCGTGAAGAGTCATCTGGGGGCTGCCAAGGAAGGAGGAATTGATGAAGCACAATGAAGTCTAGTAGTAGCAGTACATTTATTATCTCTTTTTGACAAAGGGAGGATTACTTTTTCCTACTAGCAAGGCATTTGCAAAGAGCAGTGCTTCAGACATAAAGATTAGGTCATATTTTGAAGATCTGAAATGGAGTTCCAAGCTAGCTAGCCTACAAAGGCTATTTTTGATAATGTTCAAAATGAGGTAAAGGTGAATTACCAAGGGGGGGGTGTGGGGGTGTGTGGGGTGGTGTGTTTGAGAATGATAAAAAGTGCATTAGCTGAAGAACAGGTTTCTAGTAGTCAGCTTCAAGATAAGATGCATGCGAGAATAAAGACTACTAGCTTTCTCTATTAAGTAGTATGCTTACCTCTTTTGTGCTTAGCCTTATTCCTGGAGGCAAGAGATTGATTCCAAGCCTAAAATGGCATTCCCATTGTATAGCATTGTATTGATAATTACCTGTGGATTCCCTAATTAAATGAACTAAATACTGAATTGCAACAGGAGGACAGGTCAACAAAAGCTCAACAATTTACACAAATTGGTTGTGATTCTGGGCGAGTTCCAGTCAGTTCCTTGAAAGTCCAATCTACATAATAAATTCCTCACCAAAATAGTTGGAGAGCTATGAGCTTTATCAGAAGCAATGCCACAATCATCTAATTGATACCTAACCTTAGCACCAATAATAGTAAGGAGATTCAAAGTAGGATTTCTAGAGAGCCTGTGAGACCAGATATTTAATTTCTAGAGGTCGTAATTCCAGCATTGCCTTGATCTCATTTTTTTGTCATTTAATCTTATTAGTATTATGCAATATATTTTGGTTCCTAGTGTCTAACAAAGTATTTCTAATATTTTCATGCCTCTGTGGTCTAGTTCATGTTATACCTGTAAAATCCAGTTGTAATTAACTGTGTAACAATATATGCTGAAAGAAAAAAAATGAAATATTTTTATAGATTAAAATACAATTTTCTCATTGTTGCCTCCTATGACATATTAAGACTGTTGCTAAGAGCAACAACCTGTCATGAAACTCAGGGTATGGTTGCAATAAAATTTGTATTAGAAGCATCTTACTGAGCAAAATTAAAATGTAATCATTCTAATACTAATCAGTCCTTCAGTAAATTATTTCTATTATATTCCACTTGAAAATTACCTTTTAGGCATTTGTCTTGCCCAAGTGCTATGTGCAACATATTGAGTTATTAGACGGTGCTTCAGAGCATGTTCCATAACAGAAAAACACTTTTTTATTTTATTGAGCTTAAACATGCTATTAAGAGAAGCAACATGTTTCACAGGATAGTCTCAGATTACTTTCATGACAGTCACTGTTGAACGGTGGAAATACTATCGTTGTTAAAGTATGAGTATGGGCATATTTGAGCCAATGAACCCCATTGAACAGAATTGCTACTAGGATTTGAAATAAGTAACGGATTTAAGCAAGGATTAGAAATACATTAGCTGATTTGCCAAAACACAAACGGTCCAAGAAGCAGACTTAATTAACACATGATGGAGTATAGCTACCTTGTAAAGGGAGATTAAATCAACTGCAGATAAATTTAGACAGATCAGTACAATTTAGTTTCAATTGTATAAATGAATTTAGTGAACTGTGAAAAAGCAATGCTTGACATTTGGATTCATGAAAACTTAAGGATGAACACATTTTCAAAGAAAGTGACATGCACTCAGGCTCAGAATACTGATATGTTTTATAGGACCAGCAACACTTATGGCCACGATGCCCCTGGGTTCTGAGGTACATTTCTGTGGTAGGAATCACACACCTGCCTGGAATAGCCATACCCTCTCAGCTTTCCATGACCAATCCTGTGCAATGCAGTTTAGGAGCAGTAAACGCCACATAAAATACAGCATAAAATTTAAAAGTACAGCGTCATGGTGAAGGACGCAACCGAGCACAGCCCTGCTCTGCAGGGGCGTCATTCTCCCTGACTGTCAGACCTGGCAGGCATAGCTCCCGTCAGTACACCCTTGTAGAACCGCAGTCACCCATTAATTTGAGTCGTCCCTCAGCGCTGTCATTGGATCCCTGTTGGTTCCTAGGAAGACAGATCTTTATGAATGATGCCTTCAGTGTCAGGATACAAAACCTAGCCAAAAGAAGAGAATGCATTCTAGCTGATCTGCTGTTTCTTTTTTTCAGCAGCCTGCTCCTCCCTGGAGAGCTGATTATTCAGTTAACAGGGATTTAATAAAACTTCCAACTGATTTATTTTTTAATTGTGCAGTACTGTATCTAACAAATTTCTCTCTGTTTTTTCCCCTAAGGAAAACACAGGGCAGATGAAAATGACCAGGTTTCCCTTACGTCAACTTTATGCATGCACTGAAATTGAGAAAGTATATTTTAAGTCATAAGAGTACCTATATAGCAGTAGAGCTTTCATGATTTTTTTTTTTCTAACTGTTGAGTTTCCCCTTTTGAAATTGATACAATTACTCAGGTCATTTGCAACAGATTCATACGAGCACACGAAAGCTCTAAATTAACCAACAGCTAGATTATCTGGTGGAATGGGGCATCCCTTCAAAAGGAATTAGGAGAATTCAGACTGTAAGACTTCGCTCCTAATGGTAAACAAGTATTATTTTTATAGCCTAGTTCTCTGTGTACCAACTTACGAAAGGAAAACTTATGAAAGGAAAAAACCAATGCGACTCAGAAAAGGCAATGACTTACTTATATGCTCAGCATTTTTGTTGTCAGAGCATGAGATGTGCTACCTGCAGACTCACTGAAAGCAGCAGGGCATGTTTGCTTCCAAACCCTTTAACCAATCCTCCTCTTTTCCTTAAACCAACATTTTGTGTTTGTCCTTTGATAGCTGAACATTGCCACAAGTTTTACATGAAGTGTTGCTGATTGAAACTTGGGCTTAGAAAAACTGAGATGAGTTTTGAATTATCCACCTTTTTTAACACTCTCCCCTTGGCTTCAGTCTTGTCAGTAGTTTTGCCTACCACCAGGATTACTAACTCCCAGTACCTAGCAAAGTGGCTATCTGGTACACTTCTGCTGCCGCCCATGCTAGTGATTAGTTAGCAAGCCTGTTGTCCTCCCCTAGAAGGCCTCGTCTAGCAAGATTTGTCCGAACTCAGCAAAATATTCTCCCTCCAACAACAAACCTAGCTGGAGGATAGCAAAATACTCATGCTTATTCATACTTCACCGGGGATATCACAAGTACTCTTATATGTCCCTTCATTACTTGATCTTGTCCTGGGAGTAGCCATTTGCTTCAATTCATTTCTGATAGGTCTGTCTTTAGGCAAGTTGAGAAGGGTAGAGGAGTCTGTATACTGTTCAGTGATAGATGGTTGTGGATTTTGTTAGTTTTCATTGAACCAAAAGCAAGAGACACACATTTTCAATTTTCCTGACCTTCCTTGAATATACCCTAGAAAGGAATTATGCTTCCCCAAGGAAACTGGTGTCCTAGTTCAAGAAAAAAGACCTTAAGATGCTTGAATATTAAAAGTGTATAACCATTATGGCTTTTATCACTTAAGATACATAATGCATGAGTACTCATTTTCAGCCTGACCTTTACATTTAAGTTTGTGGCACCATGTTTCATAGTAACGTTTCTAGCTAAGGGTACATACTGCTCTTGGTAGTTAAATGACAGTTAATCAAGTACTTGCACACAAGCGCCTTTAAAATTGATTGATGTGTCAAGATAGGCCAGTGCTGGTGACAACTGAGGCTTAGTTAAATTACATTATCAACAATGACACAATGTTAACAGTGAAATGTCAGCTCTGTAAAATAAATCACAAAATTAAGATTCTCTCAGCAAATGTAAATCTATTTCATTGCATATATCTTTTGCAGACAGGTATTTTCAAAAGACTATAAAAGTGAATATACAAGAGAACATGCTGTATATATACACGTGACATTCTACGGTAGCAAGAGCATAATTCCTTCCGTTATTTTTTTATAGCAATCTGATAAAGTATACATGAACATTAGGGGGAAAAAACAAAACAAAAATAGGACCAAGCCCCCAAAAACCACAAAAAAACCCAAACCAAAACACCAGCAGATGGTAGACCTGAGTCTTTCTCTGGTATCTCTTACGTAGTCCAAAGAGTTGCATCAAAGATTAATTTGGCAGCAATTGTAATATAGATTGCAAATTAAGACACCGTGGAATCATCATCTCTAGCAAGCAGTTATGGTTTTAGTCATCATGACATTCAGTTCCTCTCCTCTATTCTCTCTCTTAGTGATGTTTAGTTCACCACCTATGTAGATTATTACTATGTAAACTTTAAAAGCAAACCAAAGCAAGTAATACGTAAATGTATCTGGCACAAATTGAACTGCAAAATCTGTTACTGATGGTGCTTGTTACAGAGAGCCACCCAGTCAAACATCTCTAATGGTGAGAAAACAACTCCAGGTCAGCAATAACCTTAAAACTATGTATCCTCAAAGGCAGTGCTCACAGGAACATCATGCCAGGCAGACACACCTGTTACTCAGGTGGGAGGAAGTTGTTTTCTCTTCCTCAGTCATCTTGTCTGACTGGAGACATGAGGGCAGAAAACAAAGCACTTCTTATGCTTCCCCTGGTTTTACCTGTTGCTTCCCACATGAAGACAGTGATTGGACTCACCTGTGGCTACTGGCAGGTTACAATTTTTACATCTCTGTGTGTCATTACAGTATTTTTGTTATTCTTGTTTTAATGATACTGAGAAAAACACTCCTGTAGGCACAGTCCTATTGACATTTCAATGTGTATTGAGTAAATGCAGGGCTGCACCATCTGGAGGGCACGGGGACTGTTTCCTTCCTCATTGCCCAGGAGCGAGATAATCTGAACGGGTGATAATGCCAGAATATTAATATGATGTTCATTCTACACCCTTCCTACATTTATGTAGAAAGATGAATATAGTGGTTTATCCTCCCATTCTAGTTTAGGAATGACTGCCTCCTACATGACTTCTTGAAATACCAAGCCAAATTTCTGTTGTCCTGCACCTTCAGCAGTTCAGCTGAAGCTAAACTGTAAAGCTCATCCAGGTTGAGGCTTCTCAGCAACTGAATTTTATCATCCCAAGTGCAAGAGGCTGCATGACTTGCTATTCCTGCCACAGGAAGATGACGAGGAGAAGGGGCAGAGCCACACTGTCACCTTGGAAAGGGGTAGGATAGGACTGGGGCCTGTTGCTGCTGGAAGCATGCTGCTTTGGTCCCCCATCAACATCACTCCAGCATCCTTACCTGCTAATCACCAACTGTCAGTATTTCCTTTCTCTTTCCTAAACACAGTTTCTATTCTCCCCTGAGCCAAGATCCCTGTGGCAATTTTACAATTGCAAGCCACGGCACACAGAACTAAAATTTGCAATCTAGCTGAAACAATTCACCATTTAGTATAACTGTCCCTTATTAAGATTTGTGGTAGCTTTTATAAATGCTTTGAAGGCTTTGCTAATGGAATACCATTCACCTGGGAACTCTAGCACGTCTGAATGGTTCCTTGGATCACAGTTTTTGCATACATACAGAAAGTTGGAAGTATTATAGTATTCTATCACATAAAGTGAAAATTTTCCATCCATTTCTAAAATCTAATTTTCTTTCCTATTTTAGGGCCAAATGAACTTGATTGCAGTCTGATTATGGATTCTGGAGATACTGTTTATACAGAATTTGACTTTGAAGACCAGGTAATCTTATGTATATATGGCCTCTCTCTAGACAGTTTTCTAGTTTATGAACATATTGTGCTATACAATTTGTCTGTATACAGTGGTGGAACTTTAAGAGTACCCAAATCAAAGGTCTTTTTAAGTGCAATATAAGTTAGTGATACACAGAGAGTGCTTTCAGGTTATGAGACAAGAGTGAATATTATTGTGGTATTAAGAGCCCCTATCTTCCATAACTGTACATTGCTGAGTTTCCTCCACAAATTTTAAGATGCTGGCAAACGTGGCAAATAGAATTGTTAGAATGCACTGTAAGTCTACTGTATATTTAAGAAGAGGAGGTAAAACATTTTTCAAGAGCCATGAAATTATAAAACATGAAATGTAACTAAACCCAAATCAAACATTCTCCCCTTGAAAAAGAAAAGTGTTTTTAAGAGTAAAATGACAACAAAAGCTGACAAGTGTGTTGAAACCAGCCTTTCTGCTGATCCCATTCTATCGACATCTAAAAACTGAATTTTGATAGTGTTTTCCTTGTACATAGGAAGAAAGAAGGTTAAAGAGGGAAAAAAAGGTTGTATACATCTTTCCCCTCTAATTTTCACCTCAGCACTGTTAATCCACATCTGGAGTACTGCATCCAGTTCTGAGCTCACTGGTATGACATATGGAGCTACTTAAGAGAATCCAGCAAAGGGCCACTAAGATGATTAAGGGACTGGGCCACCTCTCCTACAAGGAAAGGCTGAGAGAGTTGGGACTGTTTGACCTGGAAAAGAGAAGGCTCGGGGGGGGGTGTCTCATCAATGTGTACAGAAATCTGAAGGGACGGTGCAAAGAAGATGGAGCCAAGCTCTTTTCAGTGGTGCCCAGTGACAGGACAAGAGGCAATAGGCACAAATTGAAACATGGGATATTTTAAAATATTTTTAAAGCTATCTGCCCACCACACCACCATATTTAAGGGTGGTGGTTTTTGTAGGTTTGCTTTCTGCCCTTCACTTTTTCATGACTCTGCTTGCATTTTCTTTAAGAATACCACAAACACTTCTCCAGATTTGTGAGCAGCTTGGCAAAGAATGTTATTTTGCGTTTCTGTTACCATTCCGCTAAATGCAGTTGTGACTATTCTCACCTCTTATTATTCACGAAAGATATATTTTCTTTCGGAATTTTAAAGCTAGTGTCAAAATCAGGATGAACAAAGTGGAATTTTCATTCAGTGTCATCCGTTCATTCGTTGGTTTTCTTTCACAGTATTCGATGCAACACTTTATCTTCACCTGCACCATGTTATATGTTCTAACCCTATTAATTGCTGTTAATTTATGGTACTTTTACTGTTCTTTTTGGCTCAGCTATTTCAGTTCAGCTTTTTTTCAAAGCTCGCTTCTGTCTCCAAATCCCATTTTAAATCCCATTCTTTCATAAATCCTGCTTAAAACATTCTCCATGCTAGGAAACTCTCAAGTTTCTCATCATCTTTGTCTTGACTGTACTACTTCTTTATTGTAGGGTTTAGGCGTTTATGCCCTATAAAGCAGAATGTATATTTAAATCATGTTTGGATTATGTTGATGTTAAATTTTGCATTTTAATGATATTCTAACTACATTCTTTTGGCAGAGTATGAATACTAAACACATTACACTCTTGCTTCATAATGTTTGAAATGCTGTTCAAATAATAAGCATAAGTTTTACAGTTACAAAGTAAAATTAACAGAAATACATGATACTTATACTAATGTGTAATTTCAAACTATATGGTTCAGTGGTGGTACATTGCACAGTCCATAAAAGCACTGCCTATAGTTTTGAATGAAGTTACTTGTGGTTCTTATGTGAGTCTAAACAAGACAACTAAGATGGGACGTTATTGTCTTTGTCAATAGCAAATATTCTTTCTGCCAGATACCGCGTTTACTTTTTCTCTTTATTTTTTTGCGAGACTAACACATTGCCATTCTGGCATGAGTGAAATACTGTTATCAAACAGAGAAGGAGAAATCAAGTAAAAACACTAATACTAACAAATATTTTATACCTATTCATATGGAACGCCTTGCCTTGTACAAATATAAAGGAGAAAGCAATTGCAACCAAAAGCCCTTACCATCTAAATTTTGAACCAGTACAAGCAAGTATTATATACAGACAGAAAGAAGGGAGTGGAGATTACTATGAAATCATAGTACTATCTAGCTACCCAGTTTGAAAAACAAAATTAGAAATTACTCTCAGGAAGAAAAGATCAATAACTAAATTCAGGAATGAGGAACTGCTTGCATTCGAAGCTTGAGCTCATTTTGACTGTGGCTGTGATTTAATACTCCAGGGATTTACCACATGCTGTTTACAAATTACGCAAAGCACCAGAAACCTTTACTCGCAGAATCTCAAGTGGAAAAGGAACGCGTGTCTGGATACAAATGTGTCATGCAGTGATGTTATTGCATAGGAAATGTGTCATGAGAACGTGGGGGGATAAGAAGGCTGGTTTCTAAGCAACCTTACACAGCTGAGCTGCTAAAAATGGCTGAATTTTAGCAGAACATCTTGGTAGTCACTGAACAGGAGGAGTTGGGGGGTTAGAGCAGTACACAACGTGTACTGAAGACAAAGCTACAGCTGGGGATGAGTACCACTTGGCACAGCTGAAATGGACATACACAGATACCTTTGCATTTTCTCGTTCTTGGAATAAGCCAGGAAAATCTCCATTGTAAGCTAAGCCAACAAGGAATTATCTGAGTCCTTCAGATGTACACTACTCCTTCCAGAATAACCTCTCTTACTGACAGGCAGGCAGGCAGGCGAATAAGTGGTGTGGTTCCAACTACCAATGTAGTCATCAGCTCATCTAGGAGTGCTGCAAAATACAGCAAAGTGCTTCAAGAAACATTTGGTACCTGTTGTTGAAACAGTGCAAAGCAACACTAACGCAGGCTAAGGTCCGGCTTTTCTGGACGAGTATGCAGGGTAATCGAATTAAAAATATCTCAGAAAAAGCTTGGGCTCTGTACTCTACATTTAATAAATGAACATTCAGTTAAATTCATGTAACTAAATTAAAAGCAAGCTGATTGTTTTCTACTGGCTATGCGTGAATGCTTCAAGACCTAGACACAGTCTCTACAGCATTGAAAGGCAGGAGGAAAATACCCACTTTTTTTCAAACAAACACAACTTTTTTTCTCCTAATCATTAATAACTATTTTTCTGTTCTTTCTCAGATCTGTAGCTGTCAGATTCTGTATTACAAGAGGAATAATCTAGGTTTTTAGAATGACTACCCAAAATATATTCTTCCAAAAAAATAAAAATAAAAAAGCAGCCAGTACCTCTCCTTGAGAATGCCTTGTGGAAGAATCAGCCAAAGTTTCGCATGGTAGCAATCTCTACAGCCTTTTCTTGAGTAATGATTACACTACTCCTGAACTGATTGAAAAACATAAAAGCACAGTAAACTGATAAGTTTCAGGCATCCATGATTCAGATACCCATATTAAGACATAAGGACTGTTTTGGGCCACTCATTTTTGGGTGCAACACTGTAGCGTCTAAGGAGGGAAGACCTGTGCTTTATAGAATATTCTCAGTTTGTGGAACTCGCTGTTGTCACTAGCATCTAGTTTAAGAAGAATTGTTTTTTGCTGCTGGAATGCTCTCAAGTGCGATACAGGTTTTCAATGCTCACTGTGTATACTTGCCATTCAATTTCTTAACTTTGCCAGAGAGGCTGTCAATACAATGCCACTTGTTTCCAGAGATCAGACAAGTTTTATCTTTAAGAACTGGATTGTTAATTAGAAACCTAACATTTGGCTTATTTCAAGTGCATTCAGGCCAAAAGGGATTATTGAAAAATTGGCATCAGTGAATCCTATTGAAAGGTTTCAGAAGAAAAGAGCATCCAATTATTTTCTTGTGAAAACGAGGCTTTCAAGACAACTTTAGCTAGTCTGAAAAATATTTAAACTAGTTAGAGAAAAAGTTAAAGATACAGTCAGACAACTGTAGAGTGAATACAGTCCTGAATAAGTGCTTATAGAATTGATAACTTAAAAATTTGGGAAATGTGGTAATTAAATAAACTTCAAGAATACTCTTAAATGAGGGTGGGAATATATTTCACATCTACAAAACATGGAAATGCATTTTTGTGCCTCAAAGGAAGTTACTAGTTCCTAACTGAGGCATTTCCATGTCCTTCCAGTGTCAGACTGCATTTACTTACGTAGTTCGGGTAAATGCAATGGCACATGCAAAGGAGACACTGCCTGTTTTTTGGGGTGGGGGGGGGTGGGGTTTTTT
>KL276542.1:20483-40582 GCA_000699545.1 Podiceps cristatus | reverse complement strand
GGCCACAGACACCAGACATTTCTGTGTCAGGTCTGTGTAGCTACTATCTAAGCCAGAGCCTTCATTTAAAAGACTCAAAGTAGGAGTCTGTCACATCCCTAGATACATTATGCTGATGTTGACTACTGTGTACCTGATTTCTAGTAAGAATTTGCCAGGTTTTATACATCTTATTTCATTATGGAATTTTCTGCTTGATTGATATGCTTATGACCAGAAATCTTTTTACGTGGAGGTAACATCACCTCTTTACAGATCTATGGGATCTGGTCTCCAAGAAGTGTGATCTATCTTGGAAGATGTTTTAAATTATTTTTTATGAAAAAGGAAAGTATTGGAGAAAGGTAATGATATAGAATTTACTGTACTGTATTGTCATACCATGTATTGTCATGCCATGAGAAGTGTCTGACTGATGAGCAAAAGTAGACTATGGGAAGGAATGGCTGAAGTATCAGTCTTTTAATTAGTGAGGACTGGCATTTATAGGAGGTGGTAATGCTTTTTCTTAAGGAAACTATGGCATTGGGAGAAAGAAGTAAATATTCAATATTTTTATTTGTGATACATGCCACATACATTGTCTAGCACTGGTGATGAACAGATTTGAGCAGGGCTGGACATGCTCAAGGCTTGACTGTTTTTTCCTCAGACACCTTAGCTCCAGGCAAGGACAGTCTCTGGTAATTTTCCCACAATGTCCTATAAGCTTTGTTTTCATGTCTCAGCCTGGATTCTACAGCTTTTTGTGGAAAGCATCAGGGAGAAAGTTTTGCAATCCTCTTGTCACTGAAACTTTTTGATCTTGTTGCCTAAAAAGCAGGACAGGCTCAGGATGTTGAAGACCTGGAGACCTGTCCCTGCTCCACCCCAATGAGGTAAGGCAGTTTTCCAATGGCTGGGACTGGCAGACCGGAAAAATGACTTGTGCTTTTGTGGACTTGTTTTCCAAAAGGGTCATTTTTTTTGCCAACCTTTTCCTTGTCCTTTAGACCTCTGGTGTGCTTAATTAACACACCAAGTTGGTTTCATTTGTGCCGGACAAAGTTTTTGCCATGCAGCTTATGGATAACTGTATGGCACCTATAGTCTCCTGCATTCAGCTACTATACGAGGTGAAACACAGCCCTAGGGTGAATGGTGTTTTGTCTGCCCCCTCTGCAGTGCGCAGAGGAATCAGGGAGGGTTATTTTCTGGCTGGGGAGCTATTTATTTTTGTTGAGGGAGCTATTTATTTTTGTTATATTTTTGTCACATAAGTTGTGCAATTGCCTTTCTGGCCTTCCTCCCCCTTTTCCAGCATGTACTTCAGTGGAAGTCTTGGCACATCCTGACAATGTGACAGTGCTTATTACTCATGGGCATATTGTCTGACTTTTGATTGAATGTCAGCACTTCTTTGATCAGGTTCCTTCTGCCTGAATTAATTAGGGAGGAGTGACACACTCCTCTATGAGCCTTGGCTGGCCTTTACCCTTGTATCTTTGCAAGGAGGTTTATCATGCAATTGAACTGGAATTCAGTCATGAGGAACTGGGAGGGTGCAGTGTGAAGAGATCAAGATCTTGCCACTCCTGTGAGCAGAGCTGTTCCTTTCAGGCTACAGGCTCTGTCAGGGATGCTTCTGTGCCTGCTTTACTTGAAGTATATCCTAGTTTTTCCCCTTCAGGCTAAGCAAATGGAGATTGTTTTGTATTTCTTCTCTGTTCCAAGCGGCACTGGCTACTGGTTTTATTTCTGTGTGTTTCTTTTCTTGCTCTATCCTGATTTTCTCTTGCTCTGTGTTTATTTTTATCATCCAGCAAAGACCGGACCATGCACAACCTCCAGCAGTTCTTCTGATCTGTGGTACCAGGTTGCAGGCCTGTGTCCTACCCCATTCTGTGTATTTTTTTTTCCTTTACCCTGGAGTATCCAGTTACAGGGAGGAACAGGAGAAAAGGGGCTGACTGGGACCATGGCTTTCCCTTTCTACAGTCATTTTTATCTGTTCTTTCTAGTTCTTTTTCCTCTCCAGGAATTTGCAGTGTAGGTTTAAAAACAGCTGTGGTGTATTCTTGAAAATTTTATTTTGGATCAAGGAAAACTAGCTGTTTTGAAAAGCTGTCAATGTAAATTACTTCCCACTAGCATTGCCATAGGTTGTATTTAGTTCAGTTAACTTTTATATTTGACTAGTATCAATTTAATAAACAGTGAGTTCCTGAGAATGTTTTTTTGCACATGGGCAACTGGGTTTGAAGTAGTTATTTTTCAGAAAATTCTGCTTTTTCTTGTTTCCCATGTGTTTTCTGTAGTGTTGTGGTTTAAAGCAATTTATAAATCAAACCTAGCCTCTTTTATTGTTTCACGTTTCTTTGATGGTGAAATAAAACCGTGTGTATGTACCTGCTCATGAACACCTTTATGTAGGGAGGATTATGGCAGAGACAGCCGGTGAAGCAAGTGGTGTTGTCCTTTGGCTCTGTCACTGGTACTTATTTGTAGACAGTATCTTTTGGTTTTTAAATCCAGACAAGGTTGTTTCTTGCATGGTTTCTCTGAGCTGAGAAAATTTGGGAAAGGGCTTCACATGTCCAGGCTATCTAATATCTCTAGAAAAAATACTAGGGTCATAAAGCCAGGCAGTGGGGAAAAAGCAGTCATAGTCCTGAATCATGAAAAAAAAAAAAAAAAAAAAAAAATGCAAGCCAAAATTGACATGAGTGTAAATCTGGTGAGGAAAACTTGTTCTAAATCTGCTCTGGGTGAAATATGTTAATGAGTCTTTCTGTTTCTCTAACCCTTCCCTTTGTTAAATTTGTTAAGAGTTTTCTCAAGAGTTTTTTCAGCTCTTGAAGGTTAGTATCAAGTTACTGCAGAACTGGAGACATCCCTAACCCCAGACTTTCTTTTCTGCCCTTCATTTCCATCATGTCTAAGTTCGCATCACAGAGTAACATTGCCAGAATCTGTCTTCTCTTTCTTCTACCTCTCTGCAATAACCTTGTCATTCCTTAATCAGTTTGCATCTCATCTCTCCAATTGCCTGCTAGTGTGGTCCTCCTAAGTCCTTTCTTTCTAATCTTCTGCAGTGAAGCTGGCTGAACAATATTAAAAAAAAAAAAAAAAAAAAAAAAAAAAGAAAAGAGTCCAGACTTGAATCAATAAATCAATGAAACTTCAGTGATCCCAATGTTGGCATCAGAATGATGCTGATTTTACATCCATCCAGAATATCTGACGCAGAATATGTTACAATTCTTCTTCGCATTTTGATAAATGCTACATAGAAAACTTTCCTGTTTGTTATTTACATACATTTTTAAAATAGTTTTTTGTTAATATCTGTTTAATGAACAGTGACTTTCAGTATGTATTCACTAGAAACATGGGTAGTATTATGTAGAAAAAAAGAATATTTATTGCTCATTATTTCTAAACTGTTTGTTTCCTCTTGCTTGAAGTGTTTCACTTATGACCCAGAGCTATCTGACTACTACTCATAAATAACTAATAGCCAGTATTCTGTGTACATGATGGAAATAGATTTGCATAAATTATGGGACAATTAGCTATGGCAAATTCTCAACATTAAGGATACACTTGCCAATGATTCACTGACAGAAAAATACAGCTGAAGCCTTCAGATACTTTAATCACAATGACCGTTTTGTCCAGTTCTTTCCCAGAAAAACTGACTGCTACAAATGGGTTTAGCTTTCTTCTAGACCAGCTGCCTGTGCACTATCCAGCTCTTCTGTTTCAAATTTCTTTTTTGTTTGTAGATCTCTCTATTCAGACATTCCACTTACATCTACCCTCTCCCCAGCTCCTCCTCCATTTACTCACTCTGAGACTTTTCAAAGTAGCGATATCTTGGTATTTTAATGAGGAGATGGATAGCATTGACATTTGCCCCATGTCAGGTATCATAGAGTAGCTGAGGTATGAAGGCACTTCTGGAGATTGTCTAGTCCAAACCCTCTGATCAGAGCAGGGTCAACTAGAGTATATATGTGTATGTATTTTACTGTCTAGAAATGGAGTAGGTTGTGGTCTTTCCACAGCAGTTTGACTAGCGAGAAATGCATTGTACTTTGGCTGCCTTCAGGTTGCAAATGCTTGTTAATGCAACACACTTGGCTTATCCACGGCAGTTAGCTCTAAACAAGCCGGGCCTGTCCAGGAGCGCTAAAGGGGCTCTGCACTGCACCCACTGCACCCTACCACAGGGGAACCCTGGCACTGTAGCAATATTGCTCTTGGTGCTCAGCAAGCCTGTGTGTCTATGCACAGCACCACAGTCTGTGATGTAGACATGACCAAAGACCTGAAGAGGTTGGATGGTCACTCACGTTGCAAGCCCCTGAGCCAATTCCTGTCTTTTTGAATGCTTGTTCATACTGAGCAGTACATATCCACCTTGTATTATCCTATTAATATTAGAAAATGTTCGATGCGTTTATTTTAACAATGCATGTACAAATGCACATGGCATACTGATATTCTGGGACCAGTCTTTTTAAGACAGTTGACTTAGGCTCTATTTTTGAAATTGCAATTCAATGCATAGTTAATTGCTGGCCCAGCTGATACTACTTATTTATCTTACTTCCTGAATTAAAAGCACAATCATGTAATAGGATGTCTAAGTGTCATTATTTGCACATGAGCTTGATTGCAGATGCAAAATATAGAAAGAAGAAAAAATATTCATAATACTTGTGTTTTCCTGCATACTTTATATTGGATAATTGAAGCTATCTTTGGCTATGTCAGTTCTGGATCTTCTGAAAAATACGATATTTAGCAAGAACATTAAAAACAAAGCCTCCACAGATGCTCACAAAAAATAAGCAAAGCAAAACAAAATCCCCAATGTTATTTTTATTTCATATCACCACTAAAGAAGAAAGAAACGAGAGTATTAAAGCAGGCTAATCTGGAAACCTGCCTAGACTGGCAAATTTGGCAGCTGGCACATTTCATGTTTCATTAATACTACATGAAGAAATCTCAAATCTTGATTTAAAAAAAAAATCTGCATTTTTCTTAGAATTCTTTTAAAAGGCTCCCCTTTAGAAGCTAGTAAAATATGGTCAAATCGCTGGATATCCTTAATGAGCACAAGTACTTCTTAGATTAAGGTGGATAGACATATAAAGAGGGCCTACATTTGAGACAACAGTCCCATTCTTATTACTTTGTTATTTAATAAGGAGAGAAAGAACTTAGCTCTCTCTCCTGATCCCAGACATCACTTGGCTACACCGCTGTCTGATGCTTTGGATCACCTGTTCAATTGATTTTAAAAATTATTAATTGTCTTTGTGCTGCACTACTGCACTACTCTGTATTACTCTGTGCTAGGGAAGAAGAGATGGTTTCTGTCCATATTTGCTTTCTGTAAGAGTAATATCGCATACAGAGGTGGCTGAACTCGTTGTATCTTTGGTTTAGGAAGAAGTGGAAATGTTAACAGGAGTTAAGTTGGCTTTCCACTTTCCATTGTCACCATCTTCTTCAGTTGCCATGGGTTGTAAATTGCTCAGACTGATTAATTTCCACCTTGGATGTTACTTTAAGTTTCTTTTCCTGTTTCAAGTTAAAGTTGCTCAAAAAGGATTCAAGGATAATAAAATGTTATACAGACTATATACACTAAGTATGTCTACTGTGTCTAAGCTTTGGCCAAACTGTTTTATCAGGAAAGCATTGAAAGTGAGATCCTAAATGAGTGACTATTGCTACCCTTGTGAAAACTAACCCAACCTTAATTTCTTAGAGTCTCACAGAAACATCATGTCCACGTGTCTGTCAGAGGTCAGCACCAGCGTCTCTGAAGACTCCATGTGGATAAAGCATGAGCCAGGCTGAAGCTGCAGTGTCTGTGTGGGGCTGTCCCTGGGACAAATTATTGTGCCTCCCAGGAGACGTGAGGGTAAACCCAGGGCCTGTCCTGTCTTGTGCTCTCAACACTCTCCTGGTTGCAGCTCAGAAACTTAGAGAGAGGAGAAAACATGGATGTTTCAAGGAAAGCCTGGCTTGGAGGAGAGGAGCAGGGAGGAGAGGCACTGGTTAGGGAACAGAGACGAGGTGGTTTGAGACCAGGGGAAAAGAAGGCAGAATCAGAAAAGATGGAAGGGGAAACAGGGAAAACTGGGACAGGTTGAAGAGGGGATAATGGCAGGGGCAGACTAGGAAAATGGTGATATGAGGCACAGGATAAAGAGCTTGAAACAAGGAAGGACTGCTGCCTCTGGATCAGGTGCACTGAAAATATATTTCTCATTGAAAGAGAAGGATCACTGTTCATGTTCATCTACATGACTGCACTGTAGAATCACAGAATCATAGAATGTCCTGAGTTGGAATGGACCCACAAGGATCATTGAATCCAGCTTCTGTCCCTGAATAGGACAACCCCAAGATTCACACCAAGTGTTTGAGGGTGTTGTCCAAATGCTTCTTGAATATTGTCAGGCTCGGCGCCGTGACTGCTTCCCTGGGGAGCCTGTTCCAGTGCTCCACCACCTTCAGGGTGAAGACCCTCTTCCTAATATCCAACCTAAACTTCCCCTGGTGCATCTTCCTGCCGTCCCCCTGGTCCTATCATTGGGTGCCAGAGAGAAGAGATCAGCGCCTGCTCCTCCTCCTCCCCTTGTGAGGAAGCTGTAGACCGCAATGAGGTCTCCCCTCAGTCTCCTTTTCTAGGGTGAACAGACCGAGTGACTTTAGCTGCTCCTCATACGGCTTCCCCTCTAAACCTTTCCCTAACTTCATCGCCCTCCTCCGGACATTGTCCAGTAGCTTTATATATATATAATAAATATGATGTACAAATATTCTGATGTCTCCTCCAGGTTATTTACGAAGTTGTTAAACAGGACAAGTCCCAGGATAGACCTCTACATTACTCCACTTCTACTGGCCTCCAAGTTGAGTACAACCCACTAATCACTACCTAACCATACAACCATATTTTTTAATCCATCTGGTTGTCCGCCCACCCCCACCATTTATCCCAAATTGTGTACAAGAATACTGGGGGGAGATATTGTCAAATGCCCTGCTGAGGTCAAGGTAAATGAAATCTACTGCTTTCCCCTTGCCCACAGACTCAGTTATTTTTTTTCCATAGAAGGCAATGAGGTTTGTTAGGCATGATTTACCCTTGCTAAGTCCATGCTGGCTGTTCCCAGTCACCTTCTTCTTCTTCCTGTGCCAAGGAATTTGCTCCAAGAGGACTTGCCCCATCATTGAACCAAAGTGAGGCTGACCAGCCTGTATTGTCCTTTTGACAATCCTCTGGATTGTCCTTTTGTCCTTTTTTAAAGATATATGCAGTATTTGTCTTTTCCTAGTCATCAGGGGATCTGCATGATCTCCACAACCTTTCAAAGATGATAGCAGCCTTGTAAGGACATCAGCCAGTTGTTTCCAGACACTTGCATGCAGCCCATCTGGTCCCAAGGACTTGTGTGTGTCGAGAGCTCCCAAGTACTCCATGACTGGATCCTTATTTGCTGGTGGTTGTTCTTCCCTTGTTGAACCACTTCAACAAACATGGAGGCCCGAGAGACCTTATTGGTGAAGACCGAGGCAAAGCAAGCAATGAGTATGTCAGCCTCCTCCATGTCTGCTCTCATTAAATCATCTGTCTCATTCAGCAATAATCTTACATTTAGCTTGGTCAGCCGTTTTCCTATTAATAAAGGCAGTAGAAGCTCTTCATGTTGCACTTGATATTCCTTGCAAATCTCAACTGCATTTCAGCTTTGGCTTTCCTGACTCTATCAAGTTCTTAGTTTACTTGCTGGATTGGAAATACTTTTATAAGAGTTGTAACTGAACTTCCCATGGCTCTTTCAAAGAAGATTGGGCCTCTTATTTAGTTTTTTGGATATGTACAGCAACTGCAGTAGTCATCAAGGCAGAAAGGTGAAAGAACAGAAAGGTACACAGCAGCTGTATGTCCTTTAATGTAAATGTAATTTGAAGGAAGAGTCACATAGCTCAAAAATCAATCCAGGTAAAATATACAATCTGTTGATTTGCAGGTTTAACAAATGCTTTTGATTTTTTTCCCAGGGGGAGAGATGGTTTAATTTTAGTTTGAATTTATTATACAGCCTCTTCAAAGTTGAAACCAGCAATTTCCTGACCTCCCAGCTGCTCTGCCTGTGATCATGGGACACACACCTGCAGATCTTGTAGTCATAGTTCCTGTAGCCTATTTTCTTCTTTTTTTAGTGGCACACACACAAAACACAGGACTAAACACTCCTACTCTTCTGCCTGGGAAAATTTTTTTTTTTTTTTTTTTTTTTTTTTTTCCAGTGGACAGAAAAAGCATTGAAAGAAGAATAAGCTAGAAGATTATTCTTGCCGTGAAAGTTAGAAATTGTACTTCAGCAATCCTATGCTGAAATAGTACTTCAGCAAATGGTCCCCGTTTGGGGATTTCTGTCCCCATATTTGAGCTCGTCTCAAACTTTCACATGTTAATCCTTGTAACAGACCTTTCAAGTAATTATGTGTTTGTTATCCTCATTTCACAAACAGTGAATTGCAGTCATTATTTTGAACTGCTTGATTTAATTCTGAAGATGGATTAAGACACTTTAATTGGAGAAAGCTCACCACCTGCCTTTGGGAGTCACCCAATGCCCTCTGCTCCACAAAGATTCCCCCTAGGGCCCGTGGCTGTTGCCACCTGCTCCCTTTACTGGCCACTGCATCCATCAGCAGTGCATGGTCAGACCAAGAGGTCTCCCAACACAGCTATCTCCTAAGGGACCTCAACCCATGGAGGTTTTCTGAGCACACCAGAGGCACTCAGAAAGGGATGAGGTTGGTTCGAAGGGCAGCAGTTACATCCCCTTTCACCTAGGGCCATGGTTGGAGAAGGTGTGGACTGAGGACTCAGGCACAAGGTGTGTGCCGCAGCTCAGAAATGAGGGCAGCAGTGGGGTGGTGGGATGCCTGAACTAAATTTCACTCTTCTTTCTCTTTTTCTAGCAAACAGCTTCCTTCTGGATGATTGACCTGTTTAGCCTAGTCAGCCCCTTTTGCTGCATTTTGTACTTGAGTGCTCCAAATGAAGAAAAGAGGGCAGTGGTACTTGCTGGAGCACTGGGGCTCCCACAATTACCATGTGTGTAGTCAGAGCCATCAAGTTAGGGACACAGCCAAGCTCGGAGGTGCAAGTTAAACCGCTCGAGTGCTGGGTACTTGCTGTTTTGAATGCTGCTTGTCCAGCAGCCCTCATAATCTTGAATTAACTCCCATCAATTTACAGGATTTTTTTTTTTTTTTTAATGAGAATCACAGGGATCTGGATAATACAGGGGTAAGGACAATACAGGGCATGCGAAGTATCTTGGTAAAATCAAGGAGTTTGTCTACACATGTGTGCATGTGCACACATGCAGATGAAAAAATATATACCTATATTCAGTCATGTTATAAATATGTAGATATTCAGTATTGCACCGAATTGTCTACTAGTTTTGTTTGACATAATTATACTGATTCCACTTGAGCAGCTGGAGCACTATTATGTTTGTGTGTCAGAGCTAAAAGGAGTTCACCAATAAATTTTCTGTTTATTCATAACTTAGTGTCAAAATACAGATTACTTCTATCTTTTCTTATTCTGAAAACATAGTGGCTAAGCTACTTGAATCTCAGATTTTAAAGCTTGTGAAACAAAGTGACCTTATAATACTCAGAAATACTTTGTCAAATCACTTTATTTGGAACTTTTTCTTTGACTAGCATGGGGGAACATGACAAGGAGACAACAGTTTATGACTAGTTTACTGCTATTTTGTTAGGAATCAGATGAATTCTTCATTTTCTGCTTTAAATACCACTTTTACAAAGCAGAGACAGTGCATCTTTTTTTTTTTTTTTTTTTTTTTAATAATCCTTCTTTGTTCAAAAATCACTCAGAGACCTAATACTTTCTAATGCCAATCCTTTATTTTTGTCTAGCTAGCCTCTTTTCACAGCTTTTATGTTCTCCACTTCTCTTGCCAGATTTTGAGAGTTGAGCTGTTTTTTTGTTATATTTTGTTTTGTTTTGATACCCTTGACACTACAAGTCAAGATTTCCAGATACTCCTTGCCCAGTGCCAAAGGGTTAAAGAAGAGCTTTTGCTTGTTTGGTAGGTTTTTCCATGCTTTTATGGCTCTGCAAAATGCACATCCAAAGCAGTAAAAAGAAAAGGCACCGACACGGAGATTTACTATGATTTTTCCACCTTCGTCATTGTATGAAATTTGCCTCTACACCCATTTTACAGTGGGAGTAGCACAATGAAGACTGCTCTTTAAAATAAATGTTTCAATGACCAAGGATGATCATAGACATTTTGTGTGATCCTCTCTTCCTGTTGCTATGTGGTCTCTTCTTTAAACAAGGTTATAACTGCTGGATAGCAGAGAATTTTGCAGTGAGCATCAACTGATTTTTTCCAGAGCTTTTATATCGTTTTTCATGATGCTACGGTTTCACATCTAAATTCTGTTCTTATTACCTAGTATTCATGCGTCATTTTCATAGACGCCTCTCTGATATCCATACCATTCTATGGACTTAGTGGCAGCAGGTGCCCAGGGCTCAGCTGTAGCATTGAGAGGATGAAAGAGGATGACAAAGTTATAGAGTGTATTGGCATTTTTATTTGAAGTGTCATATTCAATCAAAAATGACATTTATAACGCATCTCCTTCATAGCTTTCTCTACCAGAGTGCAAATGTCCAAGAATAAACATGTCAGTTTGACGTAGATAGAAAATCATGACGGCAACTGAGACAGATTGTCATCTCATCTTCAGGTTGAAAATTAAAATTTCCTAATGTGGTTAAACTTGCCTACTGCTGTGTTTACAGACAGAAAAACAAAACAAAGCAAAATAAAACAAACCCACCAGACAAATAAGAATATACTGAGTATTAGATTTTGAAGTGACACAAAGTACCTTGTCTGTCAGTAGAAAAATGATGTTCAGTTGAACCAATATACTTTTTTTCAATGCATTCTCAGTCTGGTGTGAGATTGTTGTTTCTGTACAGGGATATATATTTTATAGGCATTAAGGAGAAGGGAGCACATTTTATTAAGTTTGTGAAGCTGCCTGGCTATTGCTAAAGCCAACAGAAACAAGCACTTGGACTCTTTTATTTGCCTTTTCTATCTGAAAAAAAGGAGCTTTTTTTCCTAATTGCACCCAGTTTGCTGACACTCTACCAGTTTCTTCAGTAAAGAAACAAAGTAATAATAACAAATGCCAGGAATAATTTGTCAGTGTCTCCAGCAGGTATGAATGCCATGTGTCGTCAACATGCAAGAGATCAAGGAAGTGGCTGTCTAATAAGATGAAAAGAGCTAACAGAAGCAGCTGGGCTAGTAATTATCTCCCTAGCGTGAACATACTGCAAACTAAACTAACTGCTTGTGCATTTAGGTCTCCTTGTGCTAAGTATTCCTAAATGGAAATCCTCTGGAATGCTACTTTTTAGGATTACATGCTGCTTTATGACCTTGTCTTTCTATTACTCCACATGCCTGAGATTTTTTTTTTTTTTTTTGAAAGGGCCGGGTTGGAAGGGACCCCAAGGATCATAGAGTTCCACCCCCCCTGCCACAGGCAGGGACACCAACCTCCAGGCCTGGATCTACACAAGGTTGCCCAGGGCCCCGTCCAACCTGGCCTTGAACACCTCCAGGCATGCGGCATCCACCACCTCTCTGGGCAGCCTGTTCCAGCCCCTCACCACTCTCTCCGTAAAAAACTTCCCCCTAATATCTAATTTAAACCTTCCTTCCTTCAGCTTTAATCCATTCCCCCTTGTCCTGTCATTTTCTACCCTTTTAAAAAGTTGATTCCCCTCCTGTTTGTACGATTCCCCTCCTGTTTGTACGGGGATGATGCTGCAGTGTGCTGCATTCTGGCCCCAAGCAGGCAGGCAGCCCTGAGACGTCACCGTCCCCATGCTACAATGCACAGAACAAGTGTTTGGGCACTAATGAAAATAGTAACAAGCCTACAGTTTTTGCTTTTAAGGAGCTGGGTGGGAGCAGAGATACATTAACAGATGTTTCATCGCATTCACATATTTTCCATATGACAGATCCTCAGACAAGCAGCTGTCGAGTAAGAGAGGGAGAACAATATTAGCATCTATGACTTGGATTGGTTTCTTATCTTTTCAGCTCAGGACTGCTTGTGTTTCAAGAACCACTGCTTTTAAAATTTAATCTGTCATCTTCCACGGTGTTTTAAACATGTATGTACGTTGCTCAAATGTGATCATTATTAAGCTGCATCAGAATTTATGTTCAACTCTCAGGCATAACCTTCAGAAGATGGGCCACATTTTTCTCTTCTTACTCTTAATCCCATTGGGACTGTGCATCTGAGTAAGGGGTGTAGAATTTGGCCTCATTATAATGGTTTATTGCAAAGAATGACTTCTAAAAATAGCTATTGTCTACATTGTCTCAGCCTCCAATGGCTGTAATTCAATGCAGCTCAATAGCACTGACTTGGACAGAGAGATGCTGATTATTATGCCAACCAAGAACATGGTCCACATATATGTAAATCAAAGTCAATATTAGTTCCCTTAATTATTGACATATTGATATTTATGGTCTCAACCTGGTAATTGCCTCCCTGGGGTGACAACAAACGATGTCTCCTAGTAGAGTTCAATTCAAGAAAACATTTTAGTAACAAAAGATAATTTCTAAAATACTGTTTGCTTTTGTTTGCAAAAATCTCAAGGTTCAAAAATAACCTGATTTAATATATGTACAAATTACTTGTGGTAGCAATTTCTCATTCTTATGAGGCCCCTCTGATATTGTTTAAATTAATGGCATATGGTAACCCTTTCAGTTTTCATTGCTCATTGGGAAATGAGTCAATGACTATTTAATGTCATCTTATTATGGTTCCCTAGTAACATTACGTTTAGTCAGTGATGGTTACATTTGTTGAGAGAGTTCTGCTTATGTTCTGCTCCCTTCTCACAGGGTAAATTTTCCCAGTCCAGTAATTCTGAGCAGGCACAGAGTGACACATGTGCCAGCTGCCCAGCACATGTGGAAGTGCTCAAATTCACAAGTCAACTGTACTGTATAGGGTATATCAGTTGCTAGGACCTTTGCTAAACACTTTCATCATACTTCCTTTCATAATAGACTTGACCACATTGTGTCTATCTTTCTTTCTTTCTGTATCCCTGCACTCTCGCATCAGGAGTGACTTGTGATGCTGTAAGCAACAATCCTGGAGTAATAGACTACCAAATGTTTGCTCTGCATAGTAAAATGGTTCATGCAAAGATCAGATATTCCCACTCCTGGCTAACAGATGCTATTCAAAAGTTGCTTATTTGATCATAGATACAGCTGAGTTGTTGGTTCAGTAAAGATGATGTATTTAATGCAGAGGGTACTTAGAAGCACACTTCAAGCACTGAGGTCCCAAAGCTGTCGTCTCTCAAGTGTGTTTTAGTGCAATGATTATAGGAATTAGAGTGTGATGAAGAAGTCATGAGTACTTAAGATTATCTGATGTTATTCTGATTTTAAAAAAAATAATTATTTTTTTTTATATACTTCATATTTATGGAGGTATTGAATAACCACCATTTGTTAGGAGGCATCACAGGTAGAAGAATGGATGTAATCTGAACAGAGAATCAGTATGATGATGAAATTTTTATCCTTTGCGTTATAGCTTTCCTACTTGATGGCCTGCAAAGCTATGGAAAACAGCCTTCTGAGTCACCTATGCCCCATTATTGCTCAACATTTGGACCTGATGATCTTAAAGGTCGCTTCCAACCTAAACAATTCTATGATTCTATGATAATTCAAATTTCAATCATTGGGGTGGAAAGTGGACACAAAAAAAATTGATAGGTGACAATTGGATGGTGACCTAGCATTTCAGGAATCACTGAAGAGGTCCTTAATTAATGCCCAGCTATGTGACTGCCTCTTTGGAAAATGAAATATTTTTTGGTCATAGGTACAACGCATGTAAGTTCAAAGGAAGTAACTAAAAGCCATTAGTTAGGCACTAATATTTATACAAGGTGTTGGGCTTTCTTGGGTGAATACTGTGTTATCAAAAACTAATTAAGATTTATGTAGTAAAGGGACCATGCTAGATTTAATGAGGTAATTTTAATTCATGTCTACCAATGATTTCCTCCCACAAGTCCCATTTTGTAACACTGGTGCTATAAACTGGCTCTCAGTCCTTTACTGGGAAGATAGTACTTTGTAGATCATCACATACATCAAATGATTCAAAATGGGAAGCACTAATAAAAAGAAGAAATTAAATTAATGTATTTCAGTGGTTTTTCTTCATGGCATTCCCTGGTGGAGGCATGATGGAGAAGATAAGGGTTTCAACTCTTTTTCTGCAATCTCAAAATGAATAAGAAAATGGGAAAGGACATGGTTAAGCTTCCAGCTTTTGTTGTTTTCTAACTCAGCTAATACTTGAATTGGTAGCAGCCATACACCAAACTGAGAGCTTTTTAACTGCTTACATGAACTGTGGATGCTGCCAGAGGAGAGGTTATAGGATCCATGTTTTGGCCCCTTACCTATTTGATATGGGAATCTCTCATTTCTGCATTAGGAAACCTCACATTTTATCATAGAGTCATAGAATGGTTTGGATTGGAAGGAACCTGAAGTATCATCTAGTTACAACCCCCCTGCCATGGACAGGGACACCTTCCACTAGACCAGGTTGCTCAGAGCCCCATCCAACCTGGCCTTCAACACTTCTGGGGATGGAGCATCCACAACTTCTCCAGGCAACCTGTTCCAGTGCCTCACCACCCTCACAATGAAGAATTTCTTCCTTAGATCTAATCTAAATCTACCATCTTTCAGTTTAAAGTCATTAGCCCTTGTCCTGTCACTACATGCCCTTTTCATCATTAAAGCTATTCTGCAAATGAAGCAAGTATACAGTTGCTAAGAAATAGTCAAACCACTGAAAAAGAAACCTCTTCAACTTGACATTTTTCTCTAGTTCACTGTAAGGATGTTTAGATGAATAAGAAAACTAATTTGACCAGAAGGACCCACCACACAATAATTACTGTGCTTCCATTCCAAGAAAAAGATAAGAACTAGAGAATTAAAATTAGTTTTAGCTTGAGACAGCTTGATTTTACAGTGCATAACTTGTTGTCTTTAAAGACTGGCAGAAGGTCATTCCTTGCATATGAATGGTTTTCATGATAGAGATTAAATTCTGTAAAAGATTTATTATGTAGGATTGTAGGTTTCCCTCCGTGATAAGGAATTTACTGCCAATGCAGCTGATAGGAACTTTAAGTGGAAAAAGCTTTCCTTTTCCTTTGTGAATCCTGGCCAAGGTGTTAGGCTCGATGCTGCTGTCTTTGCTAAAGTAAAACTCCTCTGAAGGAGCACATATTGGACTAAGAGGTTTTACATGTGTGAAGACTTTGCAGTTGCTTCCTGGTTTATCCTATCATGTAAGACCACTTTTCATGAACGGTGAGCAGAAAGTGAATTTAGTGAAGATTTTAGCGTCAAATGTCCCTCTTGGTGAGCTTTATTTAGTGTACATGAACTTTAAAGTGTTCACTTTGCTGTTTTGAAGCTCCTTTGTCATTATAACAAAAACTGTGGTACTCAGTATTTCCATCACAGTTTGGAAAGGTACTTAAGCTTAACTTGGGTCATCGATACATGTGCTTTCCTGAGTAGGACCAACTAAAGAGCAGTTCACTAACACCAAGTTTTACCTGCATGAAGGCCTCCCTGCTGATGGCCGGTTTGTCTTATATCGTAAACTCCATTTCATGGGCAAAACAAAGCTGAATACTGCTTGCTTAATATAATCAATCAGCATAAACACCTCGACTTGAAGTGATTCTTAACATAAAAAGAACAGAGGGTTCAAGGAAAGTGTTTTTTTCTCCCATTCTTTTATTCTCGTATTTATTCTGTCAGAAAAAAAATGAACATCTCAGCTGAAACCCTGCATGTTGTTGCCATCTAGTCCTTGAACTGCCCTACAAGGTAGAGCCCTCTCCATGGGAACATCTGTGGTCAAATGCCTCCTTCTCTCCACTCCAAGAGATTATTTCTCTCCTTCTTCAGAGCCACATTTTGTCCCCAGCCCCTTCCTCAGCTACACTATCAGTTAGTTCAGCAATTGGCACAGCTAAGGCAGGTGAAAACCCCACATGTGGGGAGGAAAAGGGTGGGAACACTCATCATTTCCTTACTGTGTTTTTTTTTTTTTTTTTTTTTTTTTTTTCTGGTTATGTTTATAACATAAAATAAACAAACCTGTAATCTCATTATGTGACAGTAGGAAGTTCTAAAGCCACAGTGCTACCTAAACATACATTTGTTAACATGCTGACATGAAAATAAATAAATATTCGGAATAAATCTCCTAAGTTAAAGAGCTCATTCTGCCTTCTGCTTGGCCAATGAATATTTTAAACAAGATAAATTAATGACAAGCTATTTGGGCTAGATTCTAAAATGCTTGCGACTGTCTGTGGCATAGTTTTAGATAACGAGGCTGACTGGGCACCTTGGGTTTTTTCATTCCCTACCACCTATCCTGGAGCATCAAGCTGTCTGAGTCTGTACTTATCACTACATCCCTGAAAGACATCTGGCCTCAATTGCCTTGCATTTATCATGGGAACTTTTCACACTTTATGATACTGTTAAACAGGTATAGTATTATTAAACTATTTTTAAAGGCTTTTGGAATACGTATCTCCTTTCCCACAACTATCTTTGTGAAGTATTTCAGGTCATGTTAGTAAAACAGAATTAAATTTATGCTTTTGCATAGCATTATTTTTAGACTAAACTTTCATCAGGGATATAGTGTGGCTAGTTGAAAGTATTGTTAAATGAATGAATGTTCTGCCAATAAACACCTTTGTTCAGTCAAACATCTCTTTGAGCAGAGAGAGAGGCATTAATTTTTCCTTGCAGGACAGAGACAAGTGGAACAAATATAAAGCCACATTTTAGGCTAACTATACTATTGACTGAGAGGTGTTGCCTTCTGATGGATGCAAATGACATTCACAGAGTAAAGTAATTTTCTGTGGCCTAAAGAGAACTTTCTGGATCCAGTCATTAAATTTTTGTTTAAGCATTTTCATATGTGGAAAAAACTTGTTTGCTCAAAAAATGTAAATTTTTATCACAGTTCTTGAAAAACACATCTCATCATATGTCTCAGATTTGTATGTTGGCTGCAGACAAGCAATGTAATAATATGAAGTTTAAAAATGCAGAGATCAGCAGATTTTTTTTCACTGTATAACACTTACAGAAATCCTCACAATAAGCTTTTGGGAGCTTCAGAAGAAAAAAAAATTTGTTTGCATCCTAGTCCTGCCATTGAAAGTGTGTAAGGAAGCTATTTCTACTCTACTGATGATGAGCCAAGCAATTTTCCCTCCCAAAATTCGAAGTATTACCTTGTCAGCTGTTACTTACATTTGAGCATTTTACAAGCTATCACCTCAAACTGGAATTCACTAGTAGGAAATTGTTGTTTACCAGGTGTTAAAAATGTTTCAGCTAATAGTTGTATTAATACACAGTGGTTTGTGATAGAAGTAATTAGATTATCTTTTGCCTTTTTCTAAGCTACCTTCAACAGAATGAAGTAACTTAGAAATGCCTACAAACTAAACACGCCACCTTATAAATACTATTTTAAAAATGATGACTTGATTCAAAACCATGAATACTTATCGATCTGCTGGAAGGAAAGTAAAAAAAACACACTTTGATTTAGAAAAAAAGATCAAATGGGGAACTACTTTCCTTAAATAAGTGACCATTGATAACATTAATTAAAAATACTGTTATTTTCTTAGAATAACCTGTTCATATCCATTTAAAAATTAATTAAAAGCTTTGCCAGATATATGCCTTGCTTCCAGAAAGGAAAGAAAACATTCTCAGTCTTTCTCCAGCCTTTTTTTTTTTTTTTTTTTTAGCCTATTGAGTAGCGATTTACAGCTGTCAGGAGAAAACCTACATTGCACATATATGATGCATCTCTTGCAGTTGAATACCTTTTAATGTTCTTTTATTCCTCTGAGACCATTTTGCTGGGACTTTGGAGTATGTAAAAATAGTACTGTTTTAGTAACACCATCCGTGAAAAAACCCAGTGCCCCAGATGGACACTTTTGCACGCACACACACTGCTGCATGCAGTCCTATTGATCCAATAAAAGATATTTTCTCTTTAAGTTCTCTCAAGCTACTTTGCAGATTTGCCACAGGCTCCTAAAAGTGTCTGGTCAACTGCATTTTGCCCTTTCGCAACGTTCTCTGTGCACTCATAAACTTGTCCATGCGTTCATTTGTGACCAACGTTGTCTTGTGTGAGTTTTCTCTCCTTCTTCCTGGTGACTGTGCACTTTGGCATAAGCTAAGGAGTAGAGTGTTTTTCCTCTTTTTCCTTTCCTTGAAAATTGCTGATGGGGGAATATCAAATGCTCTGCTACAGTTCTCATGCTGGTTTGCATGTGAAATAACTCCAAAAGTAAGAAAGATAGGTATTTGTGAGAGCCGAATCAACCCAAAGTGTCTACAGCAGTCATACAGCTCATGTACTGTACAGATAAAAATGCCTTGTATTTCAAAAGACATTAGGGAAAATTTTGTACTTGAAAGGGCTCCAAACTATATTCATTTATTTAAAATATCAGAATTTTTCTCCCTAATTGGATTAAGATCAACTTTATTAAAAGATGCCTGAATCAGTTAAGTTTTCTGTTATACAAAGTAAGCTAAAACAAAAACACCAATGATAATAGTCATGGTTTCTATTAGCAGTTCACATCTGCAGTTAACTTGAAACAGATGCGTTTTCAATACAAGCCATTGTTTTTAGCTTGAATGTGACAATATGTTTTGATGTTTTCTCCTTAATTGTAAAATCATGTAATGAAGACCCTTTAGTATGTGTGTGGTAAATTGCCAAAGCCTCTGTTTTTTCAAAACTCTCTGGTAAAATTTCTTATGGTGCCTTAGTTACATTCTCATGATGCCTTAGTTCATGACAATCAGATGATTCCTCTTTTAGACCACAGAATGTCCATTTGGGAATTCTGGAGAGGTCTCAGTAGGACTGGAAACACAAGTATGCATCTTTTAGGTTTCCCTAAGGCTGGGCAAGATCAGGCTTTCCTAAGTGGAAGGGCTCCTGGTGGAGCTTCTCAAGAAAATCTCCTGTGAAATGTCTCCATGATTTCCAACAAGCAGTATGAAAGTATTTGGCAATAATGTTTTAGATCACTGGAAATCAAGTGATAAGGATAAAATTTAATGAATTGCAGTGTCTTCTGAACCTAGTGACTGGGCAGGTGATTTTCACAGAATGCAGAAGTCTGAAATCGTAAATGACACTTCACCAGCCAACAGAAAGTGTGTGTGACTAGGAAAAATACTCAGGGCTGCTTATTAATTCTGGGTTAGTTTGTGGTGCTTGGTGGTCATCGATGAAGATATGAAAGCTAGAAATGGAAAATTACTTCCAGAGGGTAGTGGTTCAATGTCCAGATGGAGATCAGTTACAAGTGGTGTCCCTCAGGGGTCTGTATTGGGCCCAGTACTCTTTAACATCTTTATCAATGACACAGACACTGGGACCGAGTGCACCCTCAGCAAGTTTGCTGATGACACCAAGCTGAGTGGTGCAGTGGACATGCCTGAGGGATGGGATGTCATCCAGAGGGACCTGGACAGGCTCAAGAGATGGGGCCAGGTGAACCTCATGAGATTCAACAAGGTCAAGTGTAAGTTCCTGCACCTGGGTTGAAGCAACCCACAGTATTAATACAGGCTGGGACTGAAGAGATAGAGAGCAGCCCTGCTGAGAAGGACTTGGGGGTGCTGGTGGATGAAAAGCTGGACATGAGCCGGCAATGTGCGCTGGCAGCCCAGAAGGCCAACCGTCCCCTGGGCTGCATCCCCAGCAGTGTGGCCAGCAGGTCGAGGGAGGGGATTCTGCCCCTCTGCTCCGCTCTGGTGAGACCCCACCTG
>KL276542.1:0-20047 GCA_000699545.1 Podiceps cristatus | reverse complement strand
GGGGCTGGACTAGATGACCTTTAGAGGTCCCTTCCAGCCTGGATTGTTCTATGATTCTATGAAATGATGATAATACTGGTAAGGATGTTAGTGTCCAGGTCAGGCTACCTAAATCATCGCTTCAAATACAGGAGAAGAATAAAACAGAAAAATATGGGTCAGATATTAATTTACAGAGAGAATATTATCGCTTGGCTTTGGTTATTGGAAGGTCACCTTAGAATACTCACCTATATGCTGCTTTCAGAAAAGCAATCACATATTTGTGTGTCCATGGAAGTGCAAGATTTGGCTTTTTGAGTTTGCCACTATACTTGGCTGGGTGGACATTTGTTACTGAGGGAAGGACATGAGCAGTACCTTCCAATAAAAGAGATATATGTCTCTATTTGTGTTAAAAGATCTCGCCTTTCTGTAGAAGCAATCTATAGGAATACATATGACATATGACCAATGTGTGAGTAATACGGTAGTTAACAAAACTCAGCACTCATTTGGGATGTGTAACATTCATTTCCGCTTGAATTGTGGCTCACTATTTTACACTGGGTCATATCATTGTTCTGTTCTGACTTCAGACTGAATTTTTCAAGAGGCAAAATATAGATTTTGGGCTTGAGTATTTAGGCTCGGATTTTATTTATTTATTTATTTATTTATTAATGGAGTTAAACACTTCAGTCACTGAGAATCTGCCCCTTCACTGTTTTCCCCCAAAATCTTGGAAAGACTGATGAGATGTGCTTACCTATCCTAACCTATCATAACCAGAGGAATACTTTGCCAGCTCAAAGGTCTGTCTAGCTCAGTATCTTCTCTTCAATAAGGTCTAGACAAGCATATATGAATATTTTCTCAGCCTCTGACTATTTCCATCTCAGGAAGCTTTCTAAACTGGGTGTGTTTTTGTAGTTATTAGCCCTCAGTGGATTGCTTTTTCAGGTGCTTGCCTGTTCTTCTCTACAACCTACGTAAATTAACAGGAACCACAAAATCACTGGACAACTGCTATCCTCTGTGTGAAGAGCATGTACTTTTTTAATTTTTCATTTTCAGCATGGTTTCTACTAGCTCCTTTGGAGACTTCTGGTTCTTGTATTCAAGAAGGCATTGAAGCTCAATCCCTTACCTCTTCATGCCACTCATGGTTTTATAAGCTCTAAATATTTATAAGCTCTTCATATTTTCTCTAAGTCATCTCATCTGTAGATTGAGGCTCCTGATCCTCTCAGCTATTCCTTGTACCATCCACAGCTTCGATCATAATTGTTGCCCTACTCTGAACCCCTCAATTTTACTTACAGCCATAGTGGGACAAGGAAACAAGGTTTGCACTCAGTATGTAGAGTTTGGGCGAATAATGGAACTTCTGCAACAGCATCATGATGTTTTGTATATTGGTTTCTCTCTCCTAAAAATCTGGGAGTTTTTGACTGCCACTGAGAGCTGATATGATGTTTTCATGAGTCATCTATGATAACCCTAAGTCCCTTCTCTTTCATTTCTACACTGAATTTCAGCTGCCATTTGTTGCTTATTGAGTCAGATTACTTTTTTTCCCAGTTATCCACAGCCTGACTTTGTCCTCAATTATCCTGAATAATTTAGTAAACTTGATGAACTTTCTTCTGGTAGATTTACTGCTTAACTACTTCTGGATGACCTTAATGATAGAGCTTTTATTTCTTATGTTTTTTGCAGTCCACATTGCTGCTTCTGAATTCTGCCTAAAAGAGTTTGGCTTGAGGTACTCAAGCAGTTGTAAAAAAGTTAAAGCTGTAAATGAAGTCTTCAGAATTTGGGGGATATCATCTGTTCTGTAAATTTACAGTTTTTGACTCTTATTTCCTTCAGGTCATCTTTTACTGAAGCCACTATAGACCAGTATTATAGATCTTTGTGAAAGTTTGCTAGGAATAATTCCTGGTATGGTTTTTGTTTTATTTTGAATAGCTACTTTTACTGTTTTTAGTATCACCATCTAGATGAGTGCATATTTATATAAGGATCTCTATTATTCTGCTCCCAGTGCTATAAGTTTGTTTGTTTGTTTGATTTTCAAATGCAACTGATTTTTATTCACAAACATGCTAATGACATCTTAGCATCAGCTTTGCCAAAGCACCCCATGAAAACATCTATATTATTGCTCCATAAGTTATTGCTCAAATGACTCTCCCACTGAATTAATGCTGAGTTTCTGCCTGGGTGAGAATTAGGAACAGCTGAAAGTGGCCCCACAGTATTTTTTTTCCCAATAGAGCAATTCCATTCCAGGCGAGAACAAGGACCTAAAAAGCACAGAAGGATGGCTTCCTGCTGGTGGGTGGGCAGGAGGTATTGAAGAGGAGCTTGGAGCCATCGGCAGGGCTGCTGAGCAGGTGAGAGGAGCTCGGAGCAGGTGTAGCAGGCAGGTGGGACAGAGGGACCCTGTGCCAATATCAGTTCTTGAGGCATGCTGTGTTTAGCTGAGAGCAGCGCTGTTTTGGGGGAGCCTTTGAAAGTGTTCCTGTCAAGAACCGAGATGCCTGGGTACTCCTGACTCTTTTTTAAATTCAAAGCATTTTCCCATCCCATAAACCAGCCTAATCACAGCAATCTTTAACCCTTTGCAGTAGCTTATACACCACAAACACCTATTTTTCAAAGGAACAGATAAGGCTTTCCCTGACCCTGCAAGCCCGCCAGAGCCTGGAGGTCAAATGGGGCCATTCCTTCCCTGGGCACCATCACCACAGGCGGAGGTTTGGTGGAGCAGCGGGGTAACGCCTGTGCTCCCCTGCACACTGGCAATTACATCCCTGGTGACTGCTCAGGCACCTGCATTGCCTTTAGACTAACCAGGCAAATGCATTCAAGGGAATGATTCTGAATTCACTTCTAGACTGGATTCAGGCTGTGGAACCCGTCCCCTCGGTCCCTGCAATACCCCTGGGGCTTGCAGTGAGTGGGGACCAGCCGCTGACAGCAGTGAAGGGACAAGGCTTCACAGCCCCAGTTGCATGGCTGCATGGAAAAGAGTGGGCCTTTCTGATCCCACAGCAAGTGGGGTTGTTTAATCTGCTGTGTTGTGGCCCTGGGATGCAGAAAGGCTTAGTTCTAATTTCATCTGTGCTGCTGATTTGACTGGCAAACCTGGAGCAGACTCTCAATGCCAGCTGTCTTCCCACTTAGCACAAGCCTATACTAGACCTTCTTTAAAAATTATTTAATGAATTGTCAAATTAATATTTGTAAAACATTGAAGACTAGAAGCGGACCCTCCAAGTGCTAAGCTTCTGCTGTTCTTGGCCTCTTTCCATACCACATTGTTTGGTACTCTGATATTTCTTTCCAACAACAGGGTACTCCCCTGTACAACACAGGTAGGTTTTCGGGTTTCTGTTCCTGAATTTGCCATTGATATCTTGTGCTCATGTCATTTAACTACTCTGCACTTTACTTTGTCAATGTGTGCAGTGGTTATAAAAACATCTAGCCAGCTAACAGGAATTTTGTAGTGGAGAGACCTGATGAACATTGCTGGATGTTTTATGGGCTCATGTGAAAGACAGAAAAAACATGCCAAGTAATCAAAATTTTACTGCTGTTATTGTTTAGTTTGATATTTACTGTTTAGCATGATGGAAGAATATCACAATATGACAGAGGACAGCTCTAGCAAAGGAAACCCTTCCTCGGTCAGTTTGGGCTCACATACCAGATACTTAGCATATAGTGTACTTGATGTGTTTGGCAGAAGAAAAAAGAGAAACAGAGGGAAAATGTGGATGCTGCAATTCTGTTTTCGCCAGGCACTGGCCAATAAATTATGTCTAGACTTTGTCCCTCAACCACTATGCAGAAGGTTTGGACTGAACTACCTATAATAAATTAATTGTGGTGAGAAAAAAATCACAGTGGGAAAAGAAGCAGGGTCTTCATTTCAGCTTCCCATATAACTTCTCTGCCAATAAACAGCTTTACTATCGTAGCTCAGCCAACAGGCACTTTTTTGCAAACTTGTACCGAAGCCCAGACTTTCTTACAATATCACAGTTCACTGACTTGCCAAATAGTTTCTGGGTAGATAGCACATCTGTATCTGGATCTATCCCAGTATTTTCTTATACAGCTAGACTCCATCTGAAGTTTTTTACATAAAACCCTCTGTAACCTCTTCTTTTTTCAAGCTTTGAAATCAAAAGAATGATGAAATGTTTAATTATCTGTGTGTCCTGCCCAGGCTTTTTCATTACTTACCTATAGCTGTCTGTGTGCAAGAGAGAAAAAAAACCCCAGACATTTTCTGAAAACAAGACTGCATCTGGGGAGGTCTATTTTCTGACAGGTCAGCCCCAGCTTTCTGTTAAGGTGCTGTAATCCCATGTCTTGTGCCGAGGGGAGAGAAAGATATGACACACTTCAGCTGAGCTGTGAAAGGGCTGTGCAGGAGCCAGCTCCCACCCAGCCCGTGCATGGCATGGAAACTGATAAATAAAAAGTCTCACGATTTTTAAAGTCTGACACTTTGCACCCGCCAAATATATACCCACATTTTTGTGGTCACAAAGTAAGTTATAGATATGAACCTCAGCATGTGCCACTTCTACTCTGATTTATATTCCTGTCAAGGTAGTCAAGAGATGCAAACACAGGTTTCGGCAATGAAGTGCAGATGCAGATTTCCTGACTAGAACTTGTTCTTTCGCAAGTGCATCCCACTGCACAGCTTTATTTTAGTAAGATGAGAGAGTGTGGCTCAGAAGCAGGAGAAAATAAAATATATAGCAGCTTCTTTATAACCCACTCAACATTTATGTGACTCTGCTTTTACAATGTAATTGTATTCAGTCTTATCTTAACTACAGTGTTCTTACACTCGTGGGTCCAACCTGCTGCTATGGCAGGTGGGATAGTGAAGCAGGTTGCCATCTTGCATCAGGATTTTGTGACCCAGAACCTGTTCGAAAAAAACTCCACTATTTAGTTGCTCAACAGTAGGCAGAAAGATATTAGCCAACAGGAATTAAAATGAAACAGTGGATTTTACATATGTTTAACTTACCTAGAGCCACACAGTCCCACCATGCTCGTTAGCAGGCTGACCCTCGAGACGTGCCAAAGTGTTTCCGTTCCACTGTTGTTTCTCCAAAGAAACAGCTCACTGTCTCTGGAGGCGTTTGCATGAAATGTTACCAGCATCCTTTGTTCTTCTGTCCTTGGATGGCTGTGGGTCCTTGATTGTTCTCAGACAGAGCCAGAGGTGGAACCATCATCAAAGCTATCAGTTCTGGCTAAGCCTCTTAAAGATTTTTAAGCATTATTTTTTTTTCCAAGCTGAGGCTTGGTGAGTTAGGCCAGCGTAGTCATACAGAAAACATCTCAGTAAACAGGCCAGCACACAACATGAATAAATTGTTGCATGGCAGAGCCAAGTCTATTATGGATACTCTTTGAAAACAGCACTACAGAAGTCTATAAGGCATTAAACTTCCATATTTAGTCATTCATAAGCCAGGGAATAACAAAATTGAGGCATGGTGATTGAACATAAAACCTTTAGTGTGTTATTTGATCTAACATGTCTTCAATGGGTCTTTAATTACCCATTAGCATATTATTTCTCAAAGAATACCCTCCAACTTTCCCTGTGACCACAATTATTCCCATGTGCAGAATTTTGTAGTGCTTTTCATCATTGCATCTTAACTGTTTCCTCTGAATATATAATTAATTTGATTGTTTCTCTTTTTTAGAGACACATGAACATTCACACACCCCCAACATTTTTATAGCTGTACCTTAAAGCTATTTCTTGGAGTAACTTATATACATATCTTTATAAGCAATGTGTGAAATACGATTTTTTATTTCTGTTTAAGACTTAATCCTATTTTCATTGAAATTCATAGCACAAACGTATTTGAGGTTAATGATTTGGAATTATATTCTGTCTTCTTACATTCTATTTTCAAGATGTCTTGGAAAGTCAAGGAGATTTGCATTGCTAATTTTCTAGATCCATTCAAAATCCATGTGGTATACATTACATATTTTTAAATGACCATTTTGTTTTTATGAAATGTATTATTCTTCACAGTGAGGGTGACAGAGCACTGGAATGGGCTGCCCAGGGAGGTGGTGGAGTCTCCTTCACTGGAGATATTCAAGACCCGCCTGGACGCCTATCTCAGTGCTATGTCCTAGGGAGCCTGCTTTGGCAGGGGGGTTGGACCCGATGATCTCTCGAGGTCCCTTCCAACCCCTACAATTCTATGATTCTATGATTATCATTACTTTAATATTTTAACATCAGTGGCAATGAAAGCGACTCAAACATCTTTCAGGAACAAAAAACAGATGGGACAGGCTCCTGTTACTATAGAAAGGTATAATTCAGCATCAGCCTGGCTAATACTCAATATATGAATACACTTGCCAAGGCATTAAACGGAGTTGGTCCCTGTTTGATAAGGCTTCTTGATGAGCCGTGTTCTCACCAAGGTCATTGAGGATGACCGTGTTCAGTGGATAATGGGGGAACTGAAGGCCTAAAAGAAAAGCCATTAAGCTGCCAGTCTCTGCTTGGGATGGTTGGAGCACAAATGGCAGTGGGAACTGATGTGATCAGAGCCGTCTTGTGCAGCTCTCCAAGTTCAACAACTGAAAGTGCACAGGACTTGGTGTGAGCTATCATAATGTCCTGTAGACCCAGGTCATCTCACTACTGCCATTTATTTTGGCCTTGCAATATCCATTTCATGTGTTTGCTATAGGTGTACCTGTTTGGGTGGTGAACAGGATACATTGGGAGGAATAGGAATGGGAATGATAAGGCAAGGTGATCAAGGAGCAACAGAAGAAAAAACTCCTAGGAGAAGAAAACCTGGGAGAAAACATATGGACACAGCTGGGTATTGGATAAATTGTTAGATGATTGCAGAAGTACATTTCAGGTGTTTGGTAAAGGCTTGGAGGAACTCACACCTGGCTTTTGTGGTGCCTCTCTCATCATTTTGGATGTACTGTAACCTGCTGGGTATAATGTATGAAATAAAGGCTGATGTGGGATCTGCGAAGCCTGGGGAATTCCCGAAGTACTCTCATGCTTGGTGTGAGAGGCTTGGAAATGTGGAAGAGTCATTTACACTGAAACATTCAAATTAAATATTCCAGCATTTTCATACTGACTTTTATTTTTTGTTTTCATTTCCCTTCCCCATTCCCTAAAACTGCTTTTTCATCTTCTCATCCAAATCTGGGACAGAATTATGTGTGAAATACTGGCATCTCCATTTGAACAGAATTTCTGGGGTTTGCTTTTTAATCAGAACTTCTCAAAGAGGAGAATAAAGAGAATCACTTGGGATGACCTGTGTACCAGTGTGTCTACAGGTACAATTAGAAACCTGGGAATGGAGCTGTGCACATATAAAAACATATGAAATAAATCAGTGCAAGTTAAGAAGACTTGCCCACCCATCTTTTCTTTGCTGAATGAATCTTGTGTATGTTTCCACTAGATCATCCTTTGATTGTCAGGATTGATTAAATATTTTCTGCTTTTAACTCTGAGGGGATGCTTTTAATAAATTTTTAATATTTTATCTGGCACTATGGATGCTGGCTCCCATTAGTAAGGAAATCTGTCCAGTGATGTTTGGATTTGACTGAAAACATAGCATTTTACCTTTTTTCAGTTACTCATTTCTTGTGCACCAAATAGATGAGCGGTTAGTGGCAGAAGGACACTAGAAATAAAAAAAGACCCCAAATTATACAGCCAGTCAGGTCACCAAATTTAAGTGGATGTTATAATACAAGTTTAGGTCCCAGGTGAATGCTTTGACTATTGTTATCCATTTCATTGCATCGAAGTTATGATTTTAACCAATGTTTCACAAACCTAGTCAGGGGGCCTGTCATTAAAGAGCCATGCAGGTTATAGAAAAGTGTGCGGGTGGCTGGGTGCAGTATATGCATCTCACGGAGGAGTAAGCTTATCCCTTCTTGGACGTCTTCAGGCATCTGCAAATGAAGAGGTCACTTTGGGGATATACTTACCTGTTTTGACCTTCCCAAAGCCGTAGTTGCCCCCTTCCTCTGCAGCTGATGCAAGCCAGGCCTTTCCTATCTTGTCTGTGTGTTGTCCAAGTCTCCCTTTGGCCCATGCTGTCTCCCAGCAGTTTATTTTTTCTTACTGGTCCAGCAATATTATATTAAAGGTTTTAGGCAAATGCCATCCAGCCCTGGTTATTTATTACAAATTCCTTTGATTAACTTATTCTACAGCCTTCTGTTAACTTCACCTCTATCTGAAGGACGGAGATTTTCTAGCAGAAGCAACTTTTCTTACGGCAATTCTGGGAGCTGCTGGTTTGGTGGGAAAATCTTTTCTCTCCTATTACACATTCACCCTGCAACCCCGAGCTGTTGGACTGGTTGGCACATTAATAGCTACTCAATATGGATCTAACTGCTTAACTTCTGGATGGTGATCATTCCCAGTGAGTTCAAATTTGTAACAACTAGCCAGGTTAAAGCAGGGAACTGTTATCCTCAAATGACCCATGACAAGCTGACATATCTCAGCAGGGAGATAAGAAATGGCAAAAATAATAGATGTAGCAGATGTGTTGCTGATTCAGGTACCATACTCAACTTTGAAATGGAAATAAAGATGAGTTGAAAAAAGCAAAAACTGCATTATATTTAGATTATCATGTCAAAAAAGGCTGAGGAATCTGAAAGCATTTGGAAAGGAATGAAAGGACTTTTTAGCGGAGCTAGAACAACTCATTTTAATGAATTAAAGATTTGGGTTAAATTGTAACAGACATAACAAATAGTTAAGGCATTAAATAATCATCACTGGGCCTGTTAACAGATTTGGAAACCTTCTGACCTTTGATAAGTCAAGTTAATCTAATTTGTTGTGTTGTTTGTTTTTTAAAAAATCAATAGTCAACTTTTACTCTTTTGAAACTATACATTTTAATGAAGTACAGAAAACAATTAATTAACTTTTGAAGAGACAGGTGGATGAAATCTCCCTTTTGCAGCTGAAATCTGCAATCATTTTCTTTCATGATTCCTTCAGCATGTCTCAGTGCTTGCTGAATCTCTGAGCATTTGGGAGACTTTTCGTGTACGAGAAAGGTGGTGTTTTCTTGGATTTAAATAATAGTAGGCTTTCATCTGCTTTAATGCCATTAGCTAACATTTCCAAATGTTGGGTGTGTGGACAGATCAATGGCTTTATTAATTTAAACATATTACTCCCCTCACCCTACCCTATTTCAAATCTGGCTTTTGTTTAAAGCACTCCATAACCTCAGCCTTATTCTAGGTTAAATGTGATATTAATCAAGCTGTGGATAAAGGCTGCATATATGACTGAAGCTGTGTTTATTAGCTTTAGTGAAGCCTTTGATTTGGTCACACATTCTTTGCTCTTAACAAAGCCTCAGAATAATGCAATATGGGTTTTATGTCAATCCCTAAATTGGTTATCATCATATTTAAGCAATAATGAAAACCAAACTATGTTCACTATAGTGGCATATGATCTGATTTTAAACCCTCTGGTGCAGGTGTTCTCCATGGTATGCTGCTTCTATTGCTTTGGTAATTTTCTTTGGAAATGTCATATTTGATATGTATAGACAACTAGATTATCTGGTTCTGTGAAGACCTTTTTTTTTTTTTTTTTTTTTTTCAAACAAATCCATCCTTTAATCATACAGTAGACTTTATTTGCACTTTGCAGCTTATGCAGGATATGTTCTGAGGAAAAGAAAACTGAAGATGTGCAAATAGTTAATTGCGGGCTGCATCTACATGGTGATACGAAGAGCTGTTTTGCGGCCGTGTGCAGGTACAGCCATCGTGATGGCCAGCAGGATTCCACCTGCAGGGCTGGACTTCCCATGGAAGACATTACTGGCTTGATTCCGCTTTTTTGGTGTGCTGGGTATAATCCCTGCCCAGGGTTAGGCACATGGTGTAAACCCAAACTAGACCCTTTGAAGAGAAGACTACACTTCCATGTATCATTCAGGAGAGGGGCCATAGGTGCCAGCAACGTGCAGAACGCAAGAATATTGTAGCCTAAGAAAGTCCTGGATGTGAATACCTGCCCTTGTGCTGGAAGAATAGGGAGCAGAGGGAACAAATGTGATACTCTTTTTCAGTATGGTGATATAGCAACAAACTATAGTGGTGTTTATATACCGACATTGTAACAGATGTGTTAAAAACCATTATTATATCTATGAAGAATGTGGTCACCAGAGCTCAGAGCAGGGTTGTGCCTCCCACAGAGACAATGGGTAGAAAGGTTAGCCTTCATTCCCATCATGGACAAATTATGGACATATTATGCCTGTAGGGCAAGTTTTGGGACTTTGTTGTGACTTGGTCTCCATGTTCGTTTTCTACTTACATGGACAGTAATTTCCCAAAATGCAGGAGGACCCAAAGGTTAACATAATTTTCCCTTTGAATAATAAAACTTTGCAATGTATAGCCACTTACGTCGTCCCTGAAGCAGTGACTCAGTCCATTACAATGAGCAAACCTGATTAGGAATATAGTATTCTAAATTGCTGACATCTTTTTTTGGTTTTACCTTCCCTTGCCAAGACCCAGTGGCTGGGTGCTAAAGGTAGTAAAAATTCCAATTGTAAACACAGTGCAATTTTTAACAGGAGGAGAGTTAAGATCTGGAACTGGCACTGAAAGATGTGATATAGTAATTGGCACATGGACACCTCATGCTTCAGCACCAGTTGGTGCATAAAATGATTCTGCAGTAAAAGAAAAAGATGCTTTACTCATTTTCTGTTAGAATTTCTCCATTAAATGGCATGGACTGGTTTATACTGGAGGCTGGGAATAGTGGACCTAAATTTTTCATCTTTCATCTTTTTCTTTTCATCTTTTAGAATGGGTGCTTTGTGGGGTTTCTGAATTTTGTTTTCCTAACTGTTATACTGTTACTATTAGCTAAGTCATAAGACAGTTTTGTGTAATGTTATTGTTTCCAGTGATGCCTGCTACAGTTTTCTGGATCCCTTTGAGAACTGGCATCTGCTGCTTTGATGCCCTCTGTGTGGCTCTGAATAACAGACATGTACTTTTTAACCTTCAATCAAATTATTTTTTTAAAAGCAGGGGAGGGAATTTTTCAAATATACTAGTTTCCAAATATTTTCTGTAAGAAAGTCTGCATTAATGTTCAACACAGTTAATCTCTGTAAAATGTAATAGCTTCCATGCAGCCACCCTATTTGGTGGAGCTCCAGAAATACCTAGGAAAAGCAGTCAGATTAGGAGGTCTCACAGTATTTCAGTTGTAATATTCCAAAGAATATTCGGACCAGGTAGTTCAAGGCTCTGCATCCAAATGAAAGCTGAAGATATCTGAGGATATTACAGCCTGAATTTCCATTACTATTTTGCCTGCTCTGGAGAGTTCTATCATTGAGACAAATTGTCTCGCAGTAAGACTTCTTAACATCATTTGGCAATTCTTCCAGTACTACCTGATTTTGTAACCTTCAGAAAAAAGGGGATCAAGTTATGGCCTGTGGAGCCATGTATGGTCTCCTAGAACAGGTCACCTGGTCAGCAGCCTGCTCCAGTGATTATACTTCCCAGGAACCTCCTTGAAGTCAGTTTTGGGTTGCATTTATTGCTTTGATGAGCTGAAAACCACATTTATGACTTTCTGAGTGTCCCATGGGACTTTGTCCATAATACAACATAGCTTGAAATTGAGAAGAAGCCAGCCAAAAATATGGCTGGGAGTAGGATGTCATTGCCAGAACAACTGATATGTCTTCCAGCTTGATTCTTAAGCAAGTCATAGGAATCCCCAGGGAAAAGGTGTCCAAAGCAGTTTCTGCGAATAGCTCAGGCAATGACAGCCAGACTCCAGATGCAAGTTTTCTAAGATATCCCCTCATGTCGATCAATGCATTAGCAGTGAATCTGGCACTGAAGGGAGGCTGTCAATCTGTGTGCATATGTAGATCATCTGAGATGAGTTTGAGCAGACGGTCCTGTCATTTGAGAAAGGAGGTGGTATTAAGAATGGTCTCTCCCTGCTACTTATGAATAGTCCAGAGGACTGGGGTCCTATGCTTCATAGATATTTTCCCAACAAAATCCTGCATTGCTGCATGATGTTTGGAAGACAGATTAAGAAAACGGACAACTTTATATATCAGAGATGACAGTAAATATTTTTTGGTGATAATGTATGAAATACAATGTCTTGGCAGTATTACTTGTTTTCTATGGTGAAAATCTTGGGGAACAAAAAAGGAAAACTGAGCAAACTATGACTTTCAGCTCCTCAACAGAAATTGAAGATGTTTAAATAGAATGTATCTTTATATTAAAAAGAAAGATAAAGCCGATACTGGACAATGTCTGATCATCTCCAATAACAGAATATCCAAATCAGTGCCAATAAGCCAAGAAGAAATATTTGCCGATATTTGCTGTAGGGTAATTATGTCTTCATCAGCTGCTGCAGTTTTCAGAGGTATTTTCAATATGTGTGGAGCTGGCAGTATGGCAAATTTGCATGGCTGATAATTGTACAGCTCTCCTGCCTACCTCTTTAGGTGGCTTTATTGTACTGATTGGAAGCCTCTGCTTCACACAAGTTGATGTGAGCCAAGGTGAATGGTTTGTCTACCACTGACCCTCTCTGGCCCATACATGGCGAAGAAGATCGCTTATTGGGTGTGTTTGAGCTGGCTTGTATTCCTCCAGGCTGAATATCTCCCGCGGTCTTCCTTCCAGGTCCTTGTATTTCATAGCACACTTAGTATCTTTTATGGGTCATTTATGTCAACATAAACTGAGAAGTAAGCAGGAGCAATATCTCACTTAAGAATAAATTTCTCAGGTCCTTGCTTGATAGCTCATTTTCCACTTTAGCAGTGACTTGAGGAGGAGCTGTTAATGCCACCAGCAATCATAAGATGGAGTGGCTCCTGCCACACTTCTTCAGCAAGTTGTTTTACACAGGTGCATAGGATAAGAAATTAATAAAATCATGGCAGAATTACAAAGCTCCCACCAGGGAAAAAGGCTCTGAAAGCAAGTGCAGTTTTCAGAGATGTCCTGGAGATCTGAGAATGGCAGTTCACCTAAAAACCTTTGCTTTCAGCAGTGAAAGTCCAGATTCATAAAGGCCACCCCTGTACTGGTAAATCACACAGGTCCAGGAAACAGTCCTGGTTGCTGGGGCCTGATTGAATGCTACTATGTGAAACCAGTCTCTGCCATGTGTTGGCCCTGTTGACTAGCATCTTCCCAATCAAGTTTACACAGAGTCTGGGAATTAGCACAGGCAGGGAGGATTCCCAAAGTGAAGTCTGCATGTGACCACCCTATTATCACTGAATAAGAGAGTTTAGTAGTACAGATGTGGGTCATTCTGTATCAGTCAATCTCAGTGTTGGGGATTAGTTCTGACACATCCGAATTTACAGATGCAGGACTAGCCAGGGATACTGCAGTGTTGCTACGCTGAGGACAGGCATCAGAGAGAAGCACTCACAAACATAAGGTAGACCACTAAGTCCCCTGGCAAGAAGAGTTCAGCACTCCAGAGTGAATCTAACAATGGTGAACATACTAGATGGAAAGAAATGAAACCAGGCCATAGGAAATGTCAAGGGGACAAATGTGTCTGAAATCCTGCTTTTCTCATGGGTTTAGGTACCTACCTGAAGTCCTGAGTTATGCCATTATGTAAAAGGGTGCTGGTGTCCGTGAAACTTCATTTATAGATGCTTAAGCCCAGTATTTTAGGCTTGCTCTTTTCAGTGAAAAATGCTGGTGGTAAACACTACAGTTTGGTTGTAAGCAGAAAGTGAGTGGCCACTCAGGCTGTGGTTCCCAAACTCATCTTCTTCTCTCAGGAACACCTTGGCCATTGCAGCTGCTGGTGAGGCTGGGGTGGTGCCAGTCTTCACCCATCCTATGTAGGGCCGCTATGCTAGACAGCCAGAAAGAGAGCTAACAGGACTGAACTCTGGACGTTCTTTGCAAGGTCATCCACAGAAGTCATTGTGGTATGATCTCCAAAGTGGTCTGAAGTATCTTTGTGTAAGGTTTGAAAGGTCATTTCCGGGCACAACACCAAGACTTTCAAGTGCTGGACTACCCCTTCCCTCCTGTCTCACTGTCGCTCCATCATGTTCAGTGGAATGAGAACAGCAGGACCGGGTCAGAGTTAAGGTTGATTGCCAAATTTCAAAGCTTTCAAGACCTCTTTATTTCATAACTGCAACATTGTAATAGCACTGCTTTAAATTAGCTGATAGGTATTTACTAACTTAATCTTAGTACAATGCAGGGACTTAAGGGTCTGGGAATATTGTGCAGCTTTGATCTCCATAAACCCTTATTAGCACAGGTACTGATACAATTATCTGCAGGGTCACTCTACATACTTACAGGCTAGCAGTCCAGTCAACAGATTAAATTACCTCATTTATCATCATGTGATCTGTTTCTAATTAGTTGACTCCAGTTAATGGTTTCTTAAAACTGTCTTTTTTGAGTTATTTTTTTCAGAACACATAAACTACTTGAAATAACTTCTCGAGGGAGGCTAAATATATTATTTATTTTCTGGCATGTTTCCAGTTGTGTGAGTTACACAGACTTAATTTACTTTATGAAATAGTTCATTTCTTTGCTCTCAGAGGTGGAGGGTGGCGAACTGTGTTGTGAAGATGGCAGGATCTGATAAAAACCTTTTTTACACATCTGTTACACTGTCCTGGCTCATGGAGTCTGACATTTACAGTTCTGAAATAAGTCTAAGGACAGCTAGTTTTATCTCCTTCCAGGAAAGCAAAACCATGAGTCTTACTGAATGACTAGGACTCCGTGAACAAATGTCAAATTAGATTCAAAAGTGCAGATTGTACTACTGGTGTGGATTGGATAAAAGAGGAAATGTCAACCATTTTGCATGCCAGTCATAAATTGCTGGTCTTAATTAAGTGTAATAAAAATTTTAATTTGATCAAAGCATGTAGCACCTATTGTAAGCCTACTGTTTCATCAGGGAGATTTATACCCTTTGCTTTCTTCTCAGTACTCCAGTAATTGCATCTGGTTATTAGTAGATTTACTATTACAAATACACCTCTCCTGATGATCTGTGGGCCAGGATTTAGTGTTATTAGGCTTGACCTCGCTTAATTCCCTGTCAAGGAAAACCCTTCAGCCTCAAGCCTTTCAGAAACTACTGTGACCAGTGTGTCAGCAGGACAGAAGTGGAATTTAACAAGCTGGCTCTACTGGTATGGAGAGTGTGTAAAAAGCATGAAATTACCAGTCTCAGAAGAAACCATTCAGTTAAACTGGTAAAGAATGGCTGTCTCAGAAACTCATAACTTGAGCCCTTATCAAGGACTGAAGTGTTAATTAGTTGCCATATTAGTTTCTGCAAAGCAAACATTCACTTCTGAGGGAGAGTAAACGTGGAGATAAGCCAGGGTTGAAAATCCTGCTGTACTGTCTTTCAAATCAAATGAAGCACAAGTTCCAGATGTCATCAGCTCAGTGCCACCTCTTACCTTCCAGGTGACATCCTAGGTGGTTTTCTGAAAAATCTTATTTTCTTGTAAAATTTTAAATGGAAGGTAATCTCTGAAACGAAGTGGTAGTTAGCACTGGCAGATTCCTGCATATGGAGTGTACCAAGGAAAGATCTGCGGACCCAATCTGTTCCTTCAGTCTTTCTTGGTGTCCCAGCTTAAATGACAGGACATCTGTGTGGTAAATGCTTATCAAGCAACAACCATAATTTTTATGGGAAGAAGCTGAAGACAGGGTAAGAAAAGGCCAGCACTGGAGGAAAGAAATAATTTGGAGGAGAAAAAGTTTAAAGTAATGTAACTAAGGAAAAGTGAGAGGAAAATTAGCATTTTGTCTCATCCAAATGTCAGTGACTCAGGCACTGAGGTGGATTCCTGCCCTTGGATGTCCAAGCCTCGCCGGGGAGCACACATAGCCCAAAGCAAGATCTCCCAGTCATACATGTTTCCTGTTAGATCACCGGAAGGTAGAAAATGAAAAGAAGAAGAGAGACCCTTATCTCCTACATTCTCCAGATTTGGAAAATAAAATTTCCCTATGGATGTCCCTCTCTCTCTCTCTCCAGCTACATCTATACTGTTAGCAGAAATAAGGACTCAGAAACGCAAACTTGTGTGGTAAGAGTAGTGTTCCTGTCTTGATGTTGCCTGGTTGGCAGTCAAAGCTGGCTTTCATATCTTCATATGCTTATTTTCCATTGTAAGGAGGAGTTCCTATTAAGGCAATTACTGCTCCCAAGTTCAGAAAAATCTCTCATTTTTTGACACCCTCTATGCAAGTCTTCATTTCCATGGAGAAATTTTGTGCAAAGACATTTTTTGTTTAGCAGCTGGCACCTCTAATTATAGCTAAGTGGATATTCCCAAAACTGAAATAAAGGTTGCTTTAGCCACCTTTTAATGTTAAATCCAGACTTGTCCTTCTGGAAGCACCTGGTGCCTCATTCTTAACTCAGGTATATGTGCTATGTGTTGCTGTCATGCTGTTTTAGATAGTGACTCATGAGTTAGACCGAAAGTAAATGAGATTATAACAATCCTTTATATTCAAAATGAGATTATTTCCTAACCTTTTTATTTTTTTTTTTTCATGGAAATTAATTGGCAAAGTGAGAAATGTACATGTCCTTTTAGAAAAGCAAAGAAATAGCCACTGTTTTATGTCTGTCACTATGAGTAAAGTCTTTGAAGGTAGGTCAGTTTTACCCCAGTATAATGGATATGGGATTTTCAACAGAGTGAAAGGATATTGTTATAGTGTTATAATGATGATAAATGTGTGTTAATGGTCTCTGTCATAACAGAGTGACTTCTGATCTTTTCCTTTTCCTGAAGTTTTGCTACTGTTGATTCCTTGCTGTTTGCTTCCAGCCCAATGTGGGTAAGTTAAGGGCTTTCAAGAAGTTTGTTCAACTGTTTAAACTGTTATATGCTTCATGATTCTCTGGTTCCAGTGAGAGCTATAAGTCTCTTACAGTCAGTACTACATAGTAGTGTAAAACAAATATTATGTCATATTGGCATATACCATACCTTTTGAACCTTGCCAATATTGTGGTTTGGTTTGACCCTTTGCTTCATGAGCAAGGCTCATACAGATGTTCTCACTCACACCTCCACCCTGAAGTCTCAAGATTATCCTAAACTTTCATCATGATTTTTTGAATAATATATACACATATTTTTAGCTTTTACCTGCAGTAAGGTGGTACATACCTGCAAACCACAAAAAAAAACCCAACAAAAATCCAAAGCAAAAACCATTTAAATAAGCCAATATCAAAAATATCACCTGGTGCATGAAAAACAGATGCCATGATGGTCACAGAGTATAAATGCCAGAGTTTGCATAACGAAATGTTAGCATCACTTTCATAGGGTGAATAAAAAATTCCTCACAGTATATCCAAGACCATCATGCTGAAGACTTACAGCAATGAGTAATACTTTTATTTTACATTTTTCATCCTTCTTTGCTGTGGAAGAAGCTCTCGTGTCATGAGGATAGGCAAGAAAATAAAGTTCTTTCAGTAAGTGACTGGAATTGTTTAATTTGTCACCTTAAGGAAGGAGGAAGGGAAAGACATAATATCTCAAAAATGTTTGAATTACGTATATGTTTTAAATGAGTACTGAAGAATAGTAAATTCACATCCTGGAACTAGAACTGTCTTTATTTTTCACAGTGTTTGGGTTTTCCTTGAAGGATGTGGAATTCCTATTTGCACTCTCATGGAAGCTGTTTCTGTGGTTTCGTATCTTCACATATGAAACAGTTTTGAATCACATGCTGTAGCATATGTCTAGCCCAGCTGTTCTCTCTGTATTCCTATGGTCCCATCAACATAAATCTCTGAGCGGATCACAAGTAAAAACAAAATTACTCTTGCAGTATCCATGGCTGGGGAAGCATTTGGTGTCCACCATTAACCGAACGGGTAAGTTGGAGAAGAGAGTTATGAAGTGTTTAGTCTCAAATCAAGCAATAAGTCTCTGGCTCTGCTTGAAATCGGTCCCCCTGCCGAGTCCCAACCAAGGACACATTCTTCATTGCACCTTTTTTCCATGAAGCAGAGAATTTGAGTGTGTATTTTCTGAAGTGACATGTATGGACAGTCCTCAAGTGGCCACTGGCATCTTCAAAGATAAAAAAAAAAAAAAAAAAAGGCATCTGAAATCCTCAGTGCTGTGCAGCTGTATTCTGTACAGCCCTGAGAAGGGTGAGCAGTCCTGGTAAAGGAGACTGAAAGCAACTATCATCTGTCTTTTATACCCCAGTGAGCCATCTCTGCTCATGTATTTTCCCCTACCCACAACAGTTTCTAGTTCTGAAATTTAACACAAAGACCAGTTCTAGAATATCGCTTTGCTCTTTTTACATACTGTGCTATTTTACATGAAAAAAAAAAAAAAAAAAAAAGAAAAAAGAAGAAATTGTTTTGATCAAGGCATTTTTCTCTGATTTAGCAAGACACAATAATGTATCCTCACAAATACCTCAGCTTTCAAATGCAGAAGGCGCTCTCAGGTTTATACCATAGAAGGTGCTACTGGGATATTCCAAATTCTCCTCATTCCCAAAAGATCTGCTAATCTCAGAAGAATGGAAGCAGGGAGGGAGCTTGCTTGGCTCTGGATTTCACAGTGCTGTGATGCACTTGGAGAGCTTTTAAGACCCAGGACGCAGACACAGGGCTATAGGCTCCTCTTGCACTTGAGTGTACCACCAGCTGGGCTCAGAAGGAGACCCCAGACTGGCTGAATTAGCATCAAACCACTTCCTAACAGCCACAAACCTTAAACAGCTCCCTCCCCCACCAGTGAACACCAGCAGCAGGAAAAATCTGCTAGAGGGGAGGAGCACACATTTCAGATCTTCCTCAGGCTGGACAGAAAAATCTCATTTGAATTTATTATTTGCATTAAGTACATGAAATAACGCTGTTTTATTCACTTGGTAGATAGACACCTCAAATAGGTTGTGTCACCCAGGCAGCATAATGCACCTTTGTGGAGACTGTCTCATGCCTGGGACGAGCAGTAAAGGCAGAATTGCACATGTTCCCCGAGGCTCCCACCTGTGGGAGTTGCCAGACCAAAACACAACTGCTTATCAGAAAACAAAACTTTACAAAAATAATCTGGTGGAGCTTTTACAATGACTCACACCATTCAGGTTGTGTTTCTGCTCCAAGATAAGCAATTACCCAAGCAGTGGAGAAGTGGGGTGAGATTCAGGACGAGTGGGCTGTCCTAAGTCAGGCATCCCTGGTTGAGTGGGTGAGTGCGAGATCATTATTTTATCTCCTTGGACAATCCACTGGGGTAAACACTGCCTGAAAACAAGTTTTGAGATCTATTGATGTACTGTGTAGTGGACTGTATTGCACTACCTAATCAAGTGTTTATACTCCCTTGATGAATGTCTTCAATAGTATCTGATGAACCTAAGAAAGTCATGAAAGACTGGTATATAGAGACTTGGCTTATGTTGTCCAAAAATATTATTAACACAGAATAATGAAATACAGCACACTTTGCACAAAGATTTTAATAGTGATACTAGACAAATTCAAATCAGGGTTTGTTTGTTTGTTTTTTTTTTTGGTTGGATATAAAGATTTTTCTGGATAAAAATCTTACTTACCTTCCTTAATCTTTTTATCTGTATTTCTGTCACTGGAGGTTATTAAGAGAGTCTGGTGGTAAAAATAGCCTTTTCACTGTAGTTAAGATTCAACTTATGCACTCCTCTGTGTTCAGCTTAAACAACGAGCCTCACCATACCATGCTAGAGAGATCGTGCAGCTTCGCGGTGCTACAGTGTTTGGACTAGGCTCACTGAAGAGAATCTTTCCTTACCAAATCTGGCATTTCCATCTTCACTCACCCTCTAGTTGTATGTTGTCGTGGTTTAACCCCAAATGGTA